>VWZV01000424.1:0-159760 GCA_013397155.1 Irena cyanogastra | reverse complement strand
AGGAAAGGTTATAATATTTGTTGCACTTTCTCCCTCCTTTCAGTATTTCATTATTAAAGTGCTCCTGACAGAAGCACCTTTTTCATTAGGTTTCTGTGAATATGCCTCCTTTAGGACAGACATTTTCAGTCTTGAAAGACAGAGAAAAATTTTTAAAAGAATTAGAAGATCTCAGAAAGTTCTTAATACCCCTGCTAACTCTGCATACCATAAAACATAAAACTGATACTTCACTTTATCTGTTAGTGTTTCTATTGCAACAGCATCTCTAGAGTGTCTGATCAGTGGTTCCTCTGTGCTAGACATTGTCCCCCATTGTACAATACAACCCTTCCTCCAACAGCTTGTGATCTTATGATCTAAGGGCCTACTCTTGCAATGGATTCCAGTAACCAAATGGAGCACAGAAAAGCCCAAAGAAAAGCCTGTAATATCCAAACTCGTGGACCTTTGATTGCAGAATTGTAGAAGCAATAAGCAGTGCTAACAGCAATAGGGATGAAAAATTTCAAGCTCCTTTTGTTAGTTCCTAACAAGGACCCCATTCAGCAGTGCCTAGTGTGCCAACTAGCAGACTAGGTCAGAGTACTTTATGCAATTTCATTATAAGCCCTGCTATTGAGAAATTTATAGGACTGCTATAAAACTTCACTCAAGGCTGATCAGTGCCAAAGAACATTCCTTTTCCGCTCAAAAATAATATGTGGCTACTGTTGATAAATGATAGGGTTGCAAAAGTGGAGACAGAGAGAAATTTGCAAAGGCATAAATTGGGGTTGGACATCCATTCTCTCTTTGTTGAAATAGCAGCCAATAAATTCAAAACAAGGAGAAGCAAAAAAACTTTTACACAATTCGTGTGCAACGAAACATAAAATTTGGTTACTAGGAGGAAGTAACAATGGAAATGTTCCTGCATAGTTCCCCCCGCCAAACAGGAAATTCTGATTCCAACTCTGTCTTTCTAAAATTGTAATTAGATTTTAGATCATGCTCTTTTGGTGATTGAAACTTTAAAAGGACAAGTTTGCTAGAGTTTCAAAATGATCTTCTATAACTTCCCCTTCATGTAATTTTATACCTGCCCATATTGTCATTTTAACAACTTCCTGCTGTGACAAATTGTAATGACTATCTGCCCATGATCACCTGTCAGCTATAAAATATTGCAATATACATTTTGAAATTGGACAAATTAATCTTTATGTGATAGATTTTTTCACTGTCTTATTTTCTTACACACCTCTGTAATATTTCTTCTTCTAAATTTGACTGGCTTTTAATTAATAAAATTAAATAAGAAGAGTTAGACAAAGGAAATTAAATTTCAAGTTGCCGAAGGACAAAAAGTTTGAGCAATACACACAAAAAGCACAGCAAATTAGAGTTCTTTCACCTCTGTTCTTCAAGGATTTACAGATAATATATGTTATAAAATCTCTTAATTTCTTTCTGTTTTAGAATTAATAGTGAGTATGCTCGGTATTTTCAAGTATGTATTATCTGGATATGTTTTCTCATTTCCATCAACAACCTTCTAGAAAGATGCAGCTGGTCCTCACTGACTTGGATATAAGAGTCTCCCTACAAGCACTCTGCCTCCTCTCCAAAAACAAATTAGTCATGTGCTTTTGCAGCATGTTCTTAACCAGACACATGAAAAAAATGGTAGCTACTGATGAGAATAAAAGGCAAAAGTGATGTTTAGGAAAAGGTGTTATTGACTGTTAGTCTAAAGTGAACAATTGAACAATACCTCTGCTAACAACTCTGCTGGTTTTAGCTTCCTTTCTTTTCTCTGATGTTTCAACTCTCTGCGATGGAAGATGAAGACAATGCTGCTTGTGGAAGGCAATTTAGTAAAAATGAATGAATGCAGAATGAATATCACTAGTAAAGTGATCTAAGTTCTTGGAATACAACTAGAGGATGGGATGCTTTGGCAAATGACCTGCAGCCTTCTGAGTCCTTAGGTTTTGTTGAAACAGACTAACTTAGAGGGTACAGAATATCTACCTTCTCCCTCTAAAATTCTCTGACATTCAAAGAGAAAATTCTATTGAGTTGCTTCTGGAGAAGACATAAATTGTGTCTAGATAAGTAAAATTTCTTAAAGCGTCTTCTAGTTGGAGTTAAACTGCTATCCAGGTCAAAATAGGAATTAAAAACAGCTTTGCACCCCCTGTTGCAAATGACAGAGTTTAGTACAGAATTCCTAATTAATTTTAGAAAGGAACAAAGGGCCTATTAGAAATGTGAGGTTATCTTATCTTATTTAGAATTGTGTTATCTCACTGTTCTCAGATATATATTGCTATACATAAGGAATAAAGGAGGTATAACATTTTAAGGTTTTCCTATACTTGTCATCCACCATTTCATACATACATTTATATGTATTAAAAAGTATTATGTGTACTGTATGTAGAGATGTTTTGTTGTGATGTGGAAAATCTGCTTTTCATAGTAGTAAATGGAGGCAGGAATTTTTTCTCCCATATATGATATGGCACTGAAATATTAGGAGTATGATTTTGCAGGAGAATAACAGTTTTAAATATATTACATGTTTAAAATCCCAACTGAACATAATATAACTTTAGTAGCTCATTTCTCCTGAGGCATCAACACCATTTATCACTAGTACTTCCATCTGGCATGTCTGAACTATCATGATCAGCATTTTATGGGGAAATGAAAGCATTCAATATGGTCTCTCTTCTCTAATGCTCTTAGGTCAGATACCATACTGCTGCAGGGAGCAAAGATGCCTTTTTATCACACACTTGAGAGACATCCATTTGACATACTTTATATTTTCCTAGGCCAAGACCAGCCAAGCTTTTCCTTATTTGCACTGACCTGGCTTGGGGTCATTTGCTATAATAACAGTATAAAATTAATTTCAAGGTTTTTTCATACTGCAGTGTTAAAGATTTGGCACATGCAGGTCAATATTTGGGGGCTGAAACCCAAATTCTAGTAAATTTTTTGCAAATCTTAGAAAAGCAATGAAATCTCTTGCCCAGATATTTTGTCCCCAAGACAATGCTGGATGTGGTTTTCTTAGCTGAGGTCTTTCTGAAGAGGTGGTAGTTGCTCCTAGTTTCTCATGGTAGGAAGATTAAAGGAATTATTAGGCCCATAACTCAATTAAGTGCTTCTCTGTAGTTCGGGTTTAAAACTTGAATTCCATTGAGTAAAAATATTTGGCTGTTCCTTTTCACACCACAAATTCACGAGTCTGTCAATTTCTAAGCCTCAATAAACCATCCTGTGAAAAGCATTGTTAGCATAAATATGTTTTATCATCAGATCCTTCACAGCCATTTGTGATCATTTTAAGATGGAGAAGTAATTATGGAATAAAATTTTAGTCTATAACTCTTCATAGATCACAGCACAATCCTTAAATTCTTTAGAACTCCCCAAAATAATGTATACCTTCTTACATAATTTCAAACTCCATTTTTCAGTGCAACATTAAAATAAAGACATTCTTTTTATTAACATTATATAAGCCATGAAAAAATAGAGGTAAATTTAATGTAACAGGATGTGGTGCAGCTTGCTGGGAGGTTTTGGATAAATTTTGTTCTGAGCATTGCTTTTTATTGCCTCATCTTTCTTTGTTGATTGGAAATTATTACATTAAGGCAAAGAATCATCCAAAAATTGTAATTTACGTGATCACCCTCATCTCTCAAATTTCTCTTTCACTCTTTTTTAGTATCACAACAGAACCAAGTCCTGTCATCATCTGCTGTAAAATGACTAATCAGGTACGTTTTGCACAGGACTGTGGTTGTCTCTCTTTTACATATGTAAGCACTGAATATGTCAGCTAAAAGCAGCTCTTCTTTACATAAATCCAGGTCCATGTTATGTTAGTGCATAGCTAATACCAAGTTGGGGCCTGAACTCAAACACCAACTCCATAACTGCACTCTAATCTACCAGAAAATCCTGATGGATATACACGGAAGACTGGTGACATTTCTAAATTTCTTATCTCTACTGTGAAACCTGACTTAAACATTCTATTTGAGGGGTTTGAGCAGAGGAAGAACCTCTCTCATCCCAGGTTAACACCTGTGAGCAACTGGAAAACCATTCCAAACCTACAAGTTCTCTGGTGCAAGTGACCTCTCAGCTGCATTCCAGTCGTCTGGGTGATGGCACATGAGTGACTCCACTCCTGCCTTAGGATACCCTTCCTGGGAGAAGGGAATCCCAAAGTGTGACTCCACTGTCAGTGGGAGCATCCAGGAGTCTGAAATAACCACTACACATCCCACCTGTCTAGTGTGGATAGTTTTGATGGTGTCCAAGTCTGACATTTCCCTCTGTATTTCACTTCCATGTAGCTCAGGTGCTGTGTCACTAAGGTCAAAATTCTTCATGTGTCTTCTTGTAAAGGCTGATCACTTAGATCAGAAATCCAGTTGGAAAACTTCATTTTGAAAGGCAAAGTTTAGAGATGGCTTTGGAAAATCTCATGGGTCAATCAAGTGTTTAGTGTTGTGTTCAATAGCATACAGATGACATGCCAACCTTGAGGAGAAAATGACAGTCACGAAGAACTAAAATCTGTTTAAGACTCTAAATTCAGCTGTATTCATTCAGCTAGTTCTCTAACACAGACAATTAGTTTATTTTTAGATAATAGGTAATACCAGAAGAGAGGCAAAACTGAAAGACCCTTACTGTTATTATGACTTCTGTTAATACAGTGAAAATTGGTTTTTATAATTGCATTATAATACCAAATACAAATATATTTACATTATCACAAATATTCTGCACAATTTTTTAAAACATCTATATCTGTTAATACTGAAAGAGCTGAATAACTTACTGCCTAGCCATTAATACATCCAAACAGCTTTTCACAGTCTCTGGAAACATACATTTCAGTGTCTGCTGAGGGAATTAAAATTAGCACAGCTTTGGAGAACTAAACCTAACTGACTAGGATAGCAAAAGGTCCTGAAGGAATGACTCTCCACAGGTTTGCAAAACACTGTTGGAAACTTCTAGAAAATAACTAATCACCAAGGGTATTCTGTAGCTTCACATATGCTTTTATACTCTTCCCAAGAGATAAACATGTTTTATACACCCTCTAAAGGGAAGAAGGAATGGCTTGACTTATCTATATTTGTTTTTTTAAAATCTCAGGCTTGAAGTCCTTTGAGCTGTCAAAACAAAAATTCTAAAAATCAGAAATCAGAGTTCCTAAATTTCTAGCATTCCATACAAAAACAGGTGTCTGGGCAACAGCCAGAGACATAACTAATTGCCAGAGGTCCTGAAAGACTTTAGGCATTCAATCAAAAACAGACACTTATTATAATTTTTAAAAACCTGGAATTCATTGCAAGTATTTTCTATTTGACAAGAAAAGATCAGAGTAATATTGTATATGAAGCAGAATATTGTATATTAAATAGAATAATTATCATTTATATACTGATTTTTATTTTTTTCCCAATCATTTTATGTGAATTATATGCAGTAATAATTTTGCTGTGAATGATTGTTTTGAGCTACCATCTCCCTGAAGGTTTTCCAAGTTTTATTTGAGATGTCTTTATCACCTTTCAAGTATATTTAATGAATTTTTTTGTTTGTTTGTTTGGGGTTTTTTAGACACAAATAAATAATACAATGAGAAAAACTACAGAAATCACCACAGAAGAGCATGCATATTTAAGTGAAAAGTGCTTGTATGTTAAAATCTATTGTTTAATCTGAGTTCATGTACCACTTGCCTAATGTACAAGATACTAGACATTGACCTATGCCAATTTCTGTAAATCCCCTGTCCTCAGGCAGAACTGAAATGTCATTTGGTGATTAGTGCATTATTATTACAGCTTTTGACTGGATGGAAATGGAATGTGTCTATAAATCTACCTGTTAAGAAGTCATTGGAGATTAGACCAGCAGTTAACTTGGAGTTTTTCTATCCTTAATTTGGCAATTACATGTCACATTAAAGACATTTATTAATCCAAATTTCAAATACCTATCAAATTATTTGCTTTTCCACAGGAGCATCAAAAAATAGCTTATTTTTCACTATTTTACAGTATCTAACCAATGCCCTTATATGCAGAAAACGTGCACAAACAAGATGAGACAAGCTAAGCAAACTTCCCAAAATCTAGGACATGGCACTCACTTTCCATGTGCATGCACTGTCCTCTGTATAAGCCCCAGTGAAATCCATTGTGTCATCACTGTTCAATGAGGCTAGAGAAAGCAGAAGCATTAGCATCACTGAACTGTCACGAAGCAGACCTTCTTGCCAGTGTTGAGGTTGAAGCACAGAAGGGAAAATTTTGCACGGGATGATCAGTTTTGCCTAGCAGAGGCACACTTGAGATGTGGGCCAAAAGCGTTTCTTAAAGGACATCTTTGGCACCATATTCATGGCTCAGTGTTTCCTAGGTTTTTATCAGGTTTTAGAGCAGGATAAGGTGGAGAGACGGTACAGGAGAGGAACCGCCTCTGAATTCAGCGAAAGCAGAATTGTGCCCATCATTTCACTTCAAAAGTAGGTTTTTTTAATACAGACAGTATCAGTTAAGAGAAACTACAGTTTCTAATTCTCTGTTTTAAAACATCCTGTTGCAACTAACACACAGTGCTACCAAAGTGTCAGTAACAAAATGTCACTGCATACCTGCACTTCGAGATCTCTTTATTGAGCTTCTGACTGTTATCAGTTAAGCTAACAGCTTATAATTAAAGTGTATTTAGAAAAACAAATCAAAACATGGGATTGTTTGTAGAAGCAAGGTTCTTCTTAATTAATGCACTGGGACAGTTCCCATAGCAAGGTGCTGTAAGTCTCTCTATTACCATGGACATACTTTGGTATTCATTTATTGGAAGAACCTTCAGCTAATAAAGGGTAATTATTGAGAGAGTTTGAACCTAGCTTGTTCTTCAGAGGTTTTCCCTGTGAAATGAGAATGCTATTATTTTCTTGTTTTCATTCTTTGTTTACCTTATGTAAAATACAAGTAAAACATATATACAGTGAGATTACATGGTTCTATCTTTTCTGATTAAACACCTGTCACACAAATGATCTTACTTCAAGAAATGTGAAATAGTTTTCTTGCAAAGAGAAGTCAATATCTGCAAAAACTGTTGCAAAAGAATTTTCCAAAATAATCTGAGTCTCTGATGTAAATAATGATAATGTCAGCAAACCATTGTGAAATTTAGAATGCATCAGGCACAGCAGTGCCAGCTGGTCGAGGGAGGTGATTGTCCTGCTGTGCTCTGTGCTGGCACAGCCTCACCTTGAGTTCTGTGTGCCATAATATAAGAAAGACACAAAGCTCTTAGAGTTCAGAGGGGGCAGTGAGGATGGTGAAGGGTCTAGAGGTGAAGCTGTACAAGCAGCAATGGACTTCACTTGGTCTGTTCAGCCTTCAGAAGAAGAGACTGAGGGGAGACCTCATTGCAGTCTGCAACCTCCTCATGAGAGGAAGAGGAGGGGCAGGCACTGAGCTCTGCTCTGTGATGATTAGTGCCAAGACCCAAGGAAGCAGTGTGATGCTGAGCCAGGGGAGGTTCAGTTTGGATATCAGGAAAAGGTTTTCCACCCAGAGGGTGTTTGGGCACTGGAACAGGCTCCCCAGGAAAGTGGTCACAGCACCAAGCCTGACAGAATTCAGGTATTTGGAAAATGCTCGCAGGAACATGATGTGATTCTTAGGGTGCTCTGTGCAGGACCATGAGTCGGACTCAATGACCCTTGTGAGTCCCTTCCAACTCAGCATATTCTGCGATTCTATGATTCATGATGACATTGCTGCTTTAGTGAAAAGTAAGAAAATGGTTCAATACTATTTATGTTGTCTCTATAAGAAAATTAAACTCTGATTTTGAAAGTCAATTCTTAAAAGCACTGAACAACACAAACCAGCTTTCTGTAGTTTCATGCACCTTTCTGTTCTTGCAAACTTCTCCATTTCAGATAACATTTCCCATATTTGCTGCAGTTAATGTGTCTTCTGAGGTTGGATATGTATTCAACTATTCCCATCTACTTCATGAAGCCTACGATTAAGGCTATATCTCATTTTTAAAATTCACCTATTCTTTGAAAGAATTTTGAGACTCTACTAATCAGTAAATGTACCAAAAAAAATTGGTACATTACCTTACAAAGAAAATAGAATGTCAGTTAGATATGACAACTTGGACCAATTTCATTTCACCTTTTACAAAATCTTTTATAAAATGGTATTCCTTGATTGCTTCCACTTATTTCTGCTCTCATGTGACTCCTTTTCTGTCCTTCTCAGTCTTTCTTTTTTGCTGCTGCTTCTCACCTCCTTTCAGCTTTCTACTGCTGTGTTTTTGCTGGGTTTCTGTTGAAATATTTGGTGTTCATAATCTTTTGGATTAATAACTGCTACACTGTATCTTGCTGTATGAATACTTACCATGGAGACAGATTTGTGCATATTTGCAATATTAATAGATCATGATGCAATTACAATGCTGGGACTTTTTGGCATAATTTATGTAAGACAATTTTTTATCTAATGTACTTAACAAACTGTTATTTAATTGGCAGGTCTCAGAGGCTTTACTTTCAAATCTGTATGTTATCCATATCTTCAATAATGAAGACAAACTAACAAGATCATGAAGTTAGATAGTTAAAGCTAAAAACTGTGAAGTAAAACAGTAGGTAGTACCTTGCTGATTCTTTAACTAAGTAGGCATCCAGATAGTAACAGAAGTGTAAAAATCCATGGATTTAATTACTCCTGGAGCTGCTAAACAGTCTTGAAGATAAGCCATAGATTTTGTCCTGGAAAAGGTGTGATCATGGAAACTAGAAATAAACTAGACATAATCCTAGAAAAGTTGATATAAATTTTAAACAGCTAAGTGAAAGTAACACTCTTAAAGGCCAACATGGAAGAATAATTATTCATATTGCTCAGTTTATCATTTAATATGTTTGTGTAGGGAAGTTAGGGTGCAAATAGATTTACAGCTTTTAAATAATGACCACAGATCTACACCTTATCTATCCAGTAGCAGAAATAACGTTCTTTTTGTTTTATACAGGTCTAGATCTATGACCTTGCTTAGAATCAAAAAAAACCTGAGAATCTAATAGCTTTAGCTTCCAAGATTTAAAGTACTAAAAAGAGCTCTGTATAAATCCATGCTAAGTTTTACAGAGGCACTGGAACTATTTTGCTGAAATGAAGAAGATAAACCTAAGTCCTGAGCATGACACAGAGACAGCAATATGAAAACACTAAGAAAGTAACTTGAGTGAAAGAAGATAATAGCGAAAAGAATCCATTAAAGATAAAATTAAACAAATAGGGGAGAAAAAGCCCCATAAACTGTAGCATATCTTCAGTATGTGCAGGTCAAGTGTATTCTACTTAAAAGAAACCAAGTGGGTTTTGATACACTCTATGTGCTTAATACTTTTAAGTCTCATAAAAGAGACCAAGTATAAACATACGCTGCAAAAGTTTAAGAATTATGTTGCACTGCACATATAAGTGCAATCTTTTTATATCTCAAAAATTTTAATCATTTTAATAATGTGCTGAGACCTTGCAATTTCTTTCTTAGTTCTGGTTGCATAAGTAAAACTCAGAATGTAGAACGTAGTTTAACAGGCATGAGATTATGTGGTTTGCAGACAAGCATGGTTGTTCTATCATCACAACCTAACAGTGAAAGAAGACTCAAAGTAATAAAAGAATGATTGGACAAAGTTATATCATCAGAGCGAGTTGAAATTGACATTGCTAATTTATAGGGCAACAGCAACCAAATGTGTGATTCAATGCTTACAGAAATTTTTATGGCAAGCTGGGAATTTCAATGCCTGTAATAAATGCTGGCGTTAGAGAAACGGAGAAATTATAGACTCATTACGACTAAGGCTGGAGATGAAAAAATTCCCTGAATTCACTTTTGCTTAGTGACAAGCCTATCAATAATGGAATTTTTTTTGTAGGGTTATGACACAAAGTAATCACTTTGAAATTGATAGGTAAAGTAATTCTTGTAACAGGGAAGAAACCAACATGTTGAATTGCAAGTCACTTAGTTAGAAGACTGGGAAGAAGAGAGTGGATGAATTAACAAAAAGGTAAACTATTATTTTAGAGTGGGGAATTTTGATATGCAGCTTTTATTTCCCCTCGCTATTTCAGAAAAGGTCAGTGTTTCTGAACATGCCTTTTAAGAAAGCTGAAACCCTCACTCTCACTGCCTGAAAGAGATTTTGCATCTCTTGACAGCAGTAAGTATGAGTGACAGTGCATCAGGCATTTTAGAGGTTAAATGGCATCAATAAATTAATTCAGTGGGAAGATTACAAATATTTTGAATTGCACAACAGAGTTCTGTAAATTTTATCTTCTTTGCCTGGAAAAGAGTGGCATGAAATTAAAGCTCACGTGCTCAACAGATGCCCTAAATGCCTTAATTCCATTTAAACTTCATATTTCATGCTGGTTAGGTTTTTTCGGGTACCCTGGTTGGTATAGGGAAAGTGACCTTGAAGCCGCAGAAACTCATGGATAGTTTGGAGGGTATGGCTCAAACTGATCATCAATTAACAGGTACACTTCTTACAAGTATGTTGGATCCAAACTGATTTTCTACTCAGACACAAATATCATAATATATGAGATACAAGACCTTACTAAAACATAATAAAAGCAAAAACCCCATAAGATAGAGGTCTTCAACAGCAGCAAAGCATTCATCTCTCTGGGGGTGAGTAATCAAATCTCTTTAAGGTTATTCCTTCCTACATTCCTGCCCACTGTAAGATGTAGATAGTGAGAATTTAAAGTAGGACTTTCTTCTACGTAGATCCCAGTGAGGTCTTCTGCTCTGCAGTTCAGGAAAGGGCCAGACACACCCAGGCTTGTAGAAACTGAGGCAAACTCCCAATAGAATTAGTACGACTTCTGCTTCTTGAATTCTCAAGAAGACAGATGAATGAGCTAATTCATGTAGTCTGCTAGAGATTTGGGTTATGACAAAGTGCATTTACACACAGCTGTCGTGTCTCATCAAAGGCAGCCCCTGCTCTCCGTGCTGCATAAACCAATCTCTGCTATAACTTCCCTCAATTCCCCCATCATCTTTCTCCTCCTTTCTACCTTCTACAGAGAAGTGTGATGTGTTAATTATATAATTAACACATCTCTTTGTCATTAACCTGGCCTTCTCTTTATCCTGACTATCGCCACCATAAAGAATGATGTCAGGTGGATCAATTTACAGCAATCTTAGCTGTTTACAAGCATATAGGCAGCTTAAAACAAATGGTATGTTAAAGGGTGTCAATAGGGAAAAAAGACATTTTATTAGCACCTACAGAAGTAGAAAAAATGGCATTTTCATTAGGATAGCATCTATGTTGTACTCTCAAATGTACATGAAAAGCTGAGGAGCATTTGCTGGAAAAAAAAAAAATTGGCAAGCATTCCCACTAGACAGAAATAGGGAAAAGATTAGTCTGAAGCACTTGTCTGCTGAAAGGGTGGAGGTTTGGGGAAAACATTTACTGACAGCAGGATTTGGGTGAGGCGTTAGTAATTCTCTCCTGCTTGGAGCATGTTGCTATGTGTAGGTCAGTCTCCTGGGGGAAAGGGTGATTAGGAGCAAGCAGTTTTCAAGATTAGACTATTTGGTTTATTCTACTTGATTTAGCTAGATATTATTAAGGATGGATTTTATTTTTAATTTGTATAGTTGTGAATATAACAAAATTTTAAACAACTAGGACTAAATCAAAAAAGAGAGTTATGAATTGTTACAAAATACTGCTAGTGCCTTGCTTTTAAGTTATTGATCTTTTGAGTAGAAACCAAAACCTGTGAGGAACTTTTCAGTATACAGATGTATATTTTATTCATTCTTTCTCTAGAGCATACCCTATCAGATCTACCTACCAGAGTAGGCTCAAAGTTTTAATTTTCTCTACTTTGGAACTCTGATGTGGAGCATTTTGTTAACAGTTCTCCTTTAAAAAGAGAAAGGGAAACGGGGAGGGATGAACCAAACAACCCAGTAATTGCAATTCTGTTATATTAATTGTGATATACTGTGATATACTGTGATATTACTGTGAGAAGTCTAGTGTGTAGTATTTTACATATCTTACCTAGTTAATGTTCCATGAAAATATATAAATAATCTTGGCACCTAGAGCTTCCCTTCACAGGTAAGTTCTTTTTTTCTTTTTCTACCATAGTTGTACATATGCTTTTTTTGTTCTGTTTTCAGATGCTCTAACAATGGGGTTGCTACATGAAGGTCCTTAATAATATTTTTCTGTGCAATATTTAGAAGAATTAAGAGACCTCTAGTATGACTTTATTGGTAGCTTTATTCTGAAGGCATTCTATGAACATTTTCAAGTGGTAAGAATCACAGGGGCAGGGAAAAAAAGAAAATTTTTAATATGGTATTAGGTTCAGGAGGAAGGTCATATGGTCTTCTGCTCAGCAGGGCTTTTTTGTGGAAATACGATGAAGAAAAACTTTCAGCTCCTGAGAACCTGTTGGGATAAAGAAGTGGAGGCAGCAATGACATTTTGAAGTGTTCTGAGTGTGCTGAGGTAGATAAACAGGGACTTCCAGAACTGTAAATTCTGACTTAAGTCTCCATCTTCTGTCTAACTTGTGCTTCAGATGCTGAAGTCTTATTTTAAATCAGGTTACTAAAGCTTAGGTAGGAGTGGTATAAATCCAAAAAGAGTAGTAATTCTCTATTGCTTGGGTGCAGTGAAGAATAGAATGAGAGCTGAGTTTAGAAAGGTTTTCGGAGAGCTTTTTCAAATTATTTCTAGAATTTGGCCAGTGTTCAAATGCAATGTAGTAATTAACTCATCCTCAAATTAGGTGATTCTTCAAATCTTTTCTAAAGATAAAATTCTTTCTATTGGAAAGGAAATTTCAGTTGCACCTTGTTGAGTGCAGTGCACACTGGTGATGCATGGCGTGAAGGATGCAATCCATATGCTGCCGTGTGACTCACGGGGAAAAAGGTCCTCAGTGCAAGGGAGTGCTGTCAGCTTATCCTGCTTTTTTAAATTTGACTTTAGCTGCTTTTCTGGAAACAGGATCAACTCAAAATTAGTGCCCAAGTCACCTTTAAGAGATTTGTGTACTTAGCTGCAAGAAAGCAAACCCCAAGACATTCTTCACTTGATTCGGTAGCAGTAATCTGTCTTGGCCAGAGTATAAGACGGAGCTGTAGATGTTAGGTGTGGTCTTATCTGTATGTCTACAGAGGTAGTTAGAATGAAAACAGAGTCTCTCAGAAATCAGTTTGCATTATTCCAAACTTTCCTAGTTCCAGAATAAATACAAAGTGCCTTTCTTAGACATGCCATCAGGAACAGATGTTAATGAGCCCAGACAATCAGCGTGCCACAAGACCATACAACCAATCTCTTGTAACTGCAGGGCATGGGCTTGTTCAAGCATGCACAGATCATGTTCTCTGTGTGGCCTTTGAAAGTGCATCTGTGTGATTCTGAAAGTGCTTCCCATCTCTAGGCACCATGGCAGTGAGAGCTGTTGTCTTAGGAGATCCTGGGAGTGTGCACCAGCTTTTGATACAGACTCCTTTCTTTCTTTGGAAGGATCTGTACCTCTGAATCCTAGCTAAGGGCTGGCTGCCTCCAGCCAAGGAGAAATTGGCTTCCCAGTGTTCATCTAGGGATGCTCCCTGCCTTACAGCTCTTCTTGTGTGTTCTTCAATCCACTTTAAAGCAGCATTAGGAATTTTCATTCATATCAGGACAAAGAATTGTTTGTTGAAGACAGTAAGGGTCCTTCACTTGTACAACCTGGTGCCTTTACAGACAGTATCCAACCCCACAGCATTTGAGAATGAGATTCTCTGCAAGTCTTGCAGTTATTTTTGTGTATGTCTAAGTTAAAAAACCCTGATCAATAAACAGTGAAATAAACTGCATGTTATATCCTGGTCAACAGCCAACTAAATCACCCCGATTATTCCTGACATCAGCCTCTGGGATTCCCTCTTTGCTCCTGAACTCTGTGCTCTATGAAGAATTTACAAAATAAAAAAATTGCCAACTGCTATTCAAATGATAAGTGGTGCATGCTAATTACATTTTATATGGTGATTAATTAAAAATAACCATGCAAATGTCTAATTTAAGAGTCACTCAATTCACTAAGTCTTCAGACACTGCCTAGCTGCCCTAGGCATTTGGTGGTTAGGCAATTTATTCAAGCTTTCAAAATATTCTCAAAATGTCTGAGATAATGAAGGTCCTTGAAAAAGTTCCAGCTAGCTTGGAATATATAAACAGAGGTTTTGGAACAGTAAAATAGCACTGCATATATTTGCACTTTTGAGACAAAGTACTCTGTGTATACATAAAAATAGACCAGGAAAGGAATAATAGAGATCCTAAATAATCTGAATATTTAGCTGCACAGCACATAGCAGACTAGTTCATAGATTATTTCAGGAGCTGAAGAAAATTAAATATAATCTTACTTCTATCTAACTTCCTTACATAAAAAGCCATTGATTCCGATGTAGATGGGGTCTTTGCCTTATTTACACATATATAGTTTTATCAGGAAAGCTATATCATAATTGTGATTTGCTTGAAATATACTGAACATTAATCAGTGGAGTATGCAAGCTGCAGAACAGATTACAATGCCCTATCATATGGAGAACATTTTCAGAAAGTAATGAATAACAGAATAAAAAAAGACATATAATTTACCAATTTTGTTAATAGAAAAATAATATTAGCACCTGAATTGCTATTTTATGATCTGGTTCCATATGACTATTTTTGGTAGCATTTTTATTTAATTTGATCAATAAATAAAAAAAACAAGCAAAAAACAAAAACAACCCTGCATTTAATTTCATGTTTCTGCTTGTGTAGAAAGTGGTACTCCAATGAATATTGCCACAATTCTTCCTAGACAAAATACTTGATGTTTTTGTATCATGCAAGAGAATTTTTGCTGTTCCACAGCATCACACTCCCAAAACTTACCTTTCTGGTTTTAAGTCTCTCCAAAAGATACTGAAATATTTTCCACAGAGGTGAATGAGCCTTGGTTTCTAACAGATGGTCTTAAAAGCACTGCACTGGAGCAGCTTCCCTCCAGTGAGGGGATAATCAATACAGCATATTGAAGAAGGGAATTTTGCAAGGGCTTTAGCCATGCACTTCTGGGCCAGTTGAAAATTGTTTAATCTCCGAAACTTTTTTGTTAAATTCTATGTATACAGCAAATTCATCTTCAGGAATATTCTGGTATTAAACCATAGAAAAGTTAGATCTATAACTGCTGCCTATTCTGATCTATAATTGAATGTACTTTTTTTCCCATGCATAAGGGATGTACCTACTGCTTTCCAAATATTCTGCTTTTCAAAAATTAATTCAGCAATAACAGGCACTTCTTTTCTGAGACTGTTCTGTTTACAGAAAGATAGAAATGGTCTTTAAAGCCTCTGTCTGCAGACACCCTTAACTGCACACACTTTACTAGCAGAAAAGTAAAATTAATTCTTTTTAGTATTAATTGTGAATTATTTTTACAGGTTTTATAAATAGCAGCATTTCTTGCCACATACAGTGAAACACACAATAGCTGAGATTACACAATGAAACTTTCTATAAAAAGGAGTTTTACACACAGAATAAATACTTTACTTTTGAATGTTTAAATAGAGTTTACTGTTTAAACACTTCGCATAGCAGCTGGACAGAATCATGAATAATAGACATGGGAAAGACATAACGTGCTAGATTTTTTTTTATTCTTTGTTCATATGAATTGACTACCTTTTTTTAAAAAATAAGGTTTGGGGGGTTTTGTTTGTTTGTTTGGTTCAAATGACTAATATTTCAAATTACAGAATTCAGCTCACTTTCTACTGCCAGCACCCATTGTAGGGCATCAACACTGGATGCTGAATTCCCTTTTTGCACATCCAGAAATTATATTTCTGTCTGCTATTCTGGTACAGTCCCCAAATTAAGGGAGGTTTTCCAGCTTACTAATGACCTGCCAGTGGAGGTGTCTGCTATAGTCTGAGATTTTACTAGGTGATAGTTCAAATGATGTACTAATTACAGAGAAGTATTTAATAAGTTCTGTCATCTCACAGTATTCTCTAGCCCCAAATGAAGTTAGTTCATGGGGCTAGGGTTCTGGGTTTTCATGAGAAATGCATTTAATCTGCCATTTCGTTAGCTCCAGATGAGATGCAAGAATATATATTTATAGCTTTCTCCAGATTTGCAAATAGCAAACCCAGTTTCTGGACTCTTGACCAAAAACTCTGGTTTGTGGAATGGCTATTTTTTCCAATATAAATTACTTATATAAAAATATCCTAGATCTCAGCTGTAGCCCAATAATTAAAAGTGATTCTTTGTTTCTCCAGAATATTTAAATTAGAAACTAAATTAGAAAATTATTTTTCTAAAATCTAAAGAATAATAAAATAATAAAAGAAAAACATAATACATATCTTCAGCAAAATAATCTTTTGCTCTCCCATTTTTTGATCATATTCCCTACTCTGAATGTGTCCCAGATAGGTTGCATCAAAATATTAGCCAGAGTAAGTTATGTTCTTAGGTCAAAATATGTGACCATCTATTGAAAATCTGCAGTGCGTAAACCAGAGTATTTCTATCGTTTCTCTTTTCTCATGCATTTTTGGACAGTCATAGGAAGTTTTATTGGTTTAGTATCATAAGTATGATTTATTTCCACCTGATATCTAGCAGAGTGACTCTCAGCATGGAAATTATTTCCTGGGAAATAGCTCAAAAAGCTAATTCAACCATTGCTGAGGACCAATGAAGTAAGGCATAGAGTTGCTCTTTTTGGCAGAGCACTGTATATTCAGGGTTGATAAGGCCTGTTTCGCATTGGTCAGCAGCACAAAGGATCGAGTTAAGACCACAAAGCAGTCAGTGAAGCAAAAGCATCAGCATCTTGTCTTGCAGCTGCTCTCTCTTTGTTGAACAGTGACAAAAGCCAGCACTCACACTGCTCTGAACCTCACGCCTGGGTGGTCCAGAAGTCCACGACTTCCCTCTCTCTTCCTCCTAGTGCCTGCTTCCTCCCCATCCTGGCAGCCCCTGCAGGTGTGCTTCCACCCAGGCTTGCTGTGGGCAAACACAGCCTGGGAAAGGATGACGGCACAGGGCAGATGGGAGCTCTGTTTGTCCCGGACATCATCTCCTGTGTGTGCACAGCACTGCATTCAGCGTGCAGAACGCTATGATTCAACTGAGTTGCTAGTTCTGATGAGCCCTAAAAACTGCTGTTAGTCAAAGCACTATGTCAACTGCCTGATTGTGACTGGCTTTTTTTTCTTTTCCTTTTTCTTTTTCAGGCAAATTTTAAAATTAGAATGAAATGGACTTCTGGCTAATAGGGTAACTAAGTGAGCTTGTTCTCCCTTTTCTTTCAGAGTATACAAATATTACACACGTGTTAACGTATAGAGTGTAAGCAAAACAGGTGTTTATACTTCAGAACATTAACGATCGCTCTATCTCTGTATAGTTCTTTTGTTCCATACCTTACCCTCAGAATCAGTTCAAAAGAATTTTAATGGGAATACTGAATATAAAAAATTTTGCAAAGAAAAATACCTAGACATTTTGTAAGCTCATTTACCTTTTCCACAGACTGTTACCATAACAACTTGAACTGTCACTATAGTAATATCCTTTTATTATGAAACATAGTACTTTTTTGTATGCAAGGTATTTTCATAAGCATCTACATCTCTAAAATTAAGATTATTTAAAATATTTTCTGGAATGTATTTCACAGTTTCATAGGACAGTATATGCAAGGGACAATTTTGAAAAAAAATAGTTTGATTTCTATTTTGAAAAAACCAAAAAGCTTCTCTCAAGAAATAAATGGAAATTTACATACTTATATTATGAGATCTTTACTCTCTCCCTACAAATTTATTTTTCTACTAGCTTAATTTGTTGGCTTAGGAAAATCAGAAAATATAAAGATATTTTTAAAAGCTTATTTTTGCTTCTCACACGTTTCTCTTCTCACCTTTATAAGAGTGATAACTATTACTTAAAAGCTGATCATTTCTTTTTATATATGTAAGAACCTAAGAATCAAGAAAAGTGAGTGTTTAAAAATATCTCCAATTTAAGAAACAAACTACCACTATGGTACAATAGTAATATATTAATTTAATTGATTTAAATAATAGAATATATATTATTTCATATCATATGTAATTTATAAATATTAACAATTTTCCCTTTCTTATGCATTTTCTATAGGTTCTGAGAGAAAAGTCTCAGTTTTGGATCCAAACAATGTATTGTAAGTACATTATATTTTTCTACCAGGTTATGTTTACTTGTCCCATTGCAATTTCTAATTTTTTTCTCTTTGTGAAATTTTGTCTTGATTTTTCTGTACAATGAGAGGCTGGTTCCCAGCTCTCACACTAGGTCTCCAAGGGTAGAAGACTGTATTCTAAAAAGAGCTTTGGCAGATAAATCAAAGCAGTTATAAGTTAGGTTCTATGGAGCAAGCTGTTTAAACAAAAAAAAAACCAAACAAAAAACAAAAAAACAAAAAACAAGCAAAAACATAAAAAACCCCATCTGACACAATAGAACTGAAGTTTTCAGAGAGATTTTATTTCTTAGCAAGGTATTTTGAATAATTTATAGATAAACTCCATCAGAATTCCCATACTTGTTAAAAAAATAATTGGATCAATAGGTCGGTAATGCAAATTAGATATTTTAATTTCATCGGGTCTGATTGTATTTCTGATATCTCTTGTTAGACTCACGTTTTCCCTACAGGTGTGTCCTGCCTGAGGGCCCCTTATTTTGAAGTTGCTGTCCTCAGAGGTGAGGGGAGACCTGCCCATGTTTCCCCGTGTTACTGCCCACCCCTGAGGAGTTACTCAGCTCTTACTAATGAATGAACAGTGCTTGTAAATACAGATACACGTGGTTTTATTTCAGAGCTGTCGGCTCAGGGATGGGGAAAGCCCACAGAACGTGGAGTGCCGTGGGTTGCTGTGAGTGCAGGTTTATGTGGGAATGCCCAAGCACCTCCCCAACGGGGGAGTTCTGCGCTCTCTGCTGCAGCGCTGAGGATCTGTTATAACACTGTGATCGCGCACAGCCCTCTGGTGAGAAACTTCAACATCAAAAGCTTCACTAGAAGGCAGCGTAATTAAACTGTTATAAGATGGAATTTGAGACAATTTGGTGCTTGAGGCTTGGAATTTTGTAGTTGAACTGCTGGAAAACTCAGACAAGTCCTGATTCAGAAGCCTTCCTTCCTAGCGTTAGGGTGTGGTCCCCACAAAATGGTCAGAGACTGAGAAAACCAACTTTCTCAGATTCTGCTTGTGAGACTCTGAACTCCTAGTCTAAACCTGATAACTTCTAGTCTAAACACCTGCAGGTGCTGTTCTCTCCCTTTTTCTATCTCTTTGTGTTAAGATGTTAAGCTAACCAGCCAACCAGGCATAATGTATTGATTAGTTAACCAATCCGGTCCAGTTGGATCAGAGTAGAGTATAAAACTAGAGAGCTTTTGTAATAAAGTAGATTTTCTCCAAAACCAGGCTCGGAGTCAGTGTTCTTTGTTATTATAACGTCAACATTAGGGATTACAACTGCAGAAAGGTCAGAAGTGTTGGTAAATTTTCTCTGTGACATCATGTGGAGACTGCAGGATATGTATGTTCTGATGTAAACAGTGTTTACTAAGTGCAGTATCTCAATATTTTAAGTTTTCTGGCGCTGAATATCTGTTTTAGATGACTTTTGCTGCTTCAGCATGGCCAGAGCTGTATCCTCCATAATGAAGCCACTAAGCTTGCTCATTTATTTCTTGTTCATATGCAGGTCTTTTCTTGGATTTTGTGTGGAAGACTACGGTCATTCAGCAGACACTCTATCTGGGCAAATTTCCACTTCTCTTATTATGAATGTATTGACCTATGCATATGTAACAATGTGAAGAATGCTGGAGGACATTTTTGAATGCATTTTAATGCCATAATTGCAAAATCTACAGGAGTATTCTTTTTCTAGAAAGAAGGCCTGTAAGGTACTTGAGTTATAAAGGATTTCCAAATTATGTTCAGTTATTTTCTGTTCACACATTTAGCATTTTTTTCATACTGTACGGGCTTTTAAAAATATTCGGACTTTCAGTAATTGCATTGATAAAACACCAAAAGGTCTTCCAGTACTGTCTTTAGCTATTTTTCATTCTCATCTTACCATAATTATCTCATTTCTCATTGCTGTCTAGCCTGACGCTGTGTAATAGGTCTTTAGGACAGAGTGGGAGCTTTCAAGTAGCCTTGAGACCATTTTTATTCATAGTATTTATCTCTATAAGCCTGTATCTACTCTATAGACACTGTCAATATGCATGCATAACACATTATTAGTTATATATATGTAAATTCATAGTGGACATAACACCCAGGGTCTATAAAATGTCCTATTTCTGTATAACATCTTAGATAAACTCCTGGAGCAGTATTACAGTAGCAAATTTATGGTCACAACATAGACAGTCTGAAGCAGTTACACTGATAGGTCTTAGTTTTAATAATGTGAAAATTCATCTTTTATGTGTTGAGAGCAAAACTTGAACAGTAGCTACTCTACAACCTTTTCTGATGAGTTGTTGTAAGAGAGGTATTAAGTCATTAGTTTTAATGTTTACATTAGGGGGTATGCTACATTCAACAAGGGTTTAAGTAGTGTATATTTGTAAAATATTTTTATGCCTTGAAAGGGCCTGGATCATATTCAGTGTCAGTTATTCATATCCAGAAATATTTCATTTTTGTTATTGGAAACAATGAGAGAGTTTTTGCAACAACAAAAATTAATTTACCTAATGAATTGTGGGAAAAATCAAGTCACCTCTATAAGATCAAACTCTGATACTAGTGTGAAGTCTGTACAGAACTGTTTTTTACTCCCAATTTTGTCCTGTGCCCAAGTTGTTGGAATACAAAATTGTGCTTACAGTGCTGTAAGGGAAAATTTGTGTGCAGGAGCCAAAAAGCACTCCGGCTTGTAGAAGCCAGGCAGAGGTGTAACTGGCCCTAGCTTGCCACTGTTTATTCATTCTGTCCCTGCAGCAACATCAAATGATCAATGTCATGCAGGAAATCTGAAACCTTGAAGGGGTTCCAGTACCAGGTTTGCAAAGGATGGTAGGATCTGTAAGTCAGCCTGTGCTCAGGTGCAGCAGTGGGGCTGCTCTGGGTGAAGCTAGACATCATTCTGCTGCTAGTATCGGTGCCTGGAGCAGGGCTTAGGGCAAATGCCATGCTGCAACCTGGTTTTTTAACATGCATAACTCCTAAATTTCCATGTTTAGTAAGTGGAGTAAACACTGATAAGAGAAAATATATTGACTTGATTTTTGAGTACTGTCATCTACTTATTCCCTTAACAAAGTTAGTGTGGAACAAATCTTCTAGGTTACCCCATATTCTTCCACATCTTGTTTTGCACTAGGGATAATGTAGTAATGCTGTTTACAAGTCTGTGCTGTCCTTTGAATCTGAGGTACTGATAATGCTAATTAATCATCTTTTCTTTCCAGTCCCACCTTCCTCTTCATCTGTAAGCGTTCTGTAAGCCTGCCAGAGCAGTCGTGCAGTACTTGTCAAATAGGTTAGCTTGTATTTTTTGAGTCAGTTTGGAAATTATTTTTCTTTATGTTATGAACTCCCTAAATACAGTCAAGTAATTTTTTGGGTATTGTTTTGCTCTCTTACCATGCCCATACACAGATTTCAACAAAAAACCTACTTAAAAGTAATGCTGTATTCACTAGATTCTTTACAGCGTGAAGGAAAAATATGCCAATATGTTGGGCTTTATAGGTAATCACAGGATTTTTCTACAAATAGATCTAAATGGTTACACCTAAAATAAGTCCCAAATTTCAAGTTCTAAAAATGATGTTTTATCATTTTTATCAGTGCTAGTGGAACTAGAGACCCAGAGCACTAAATTTAGTATCATAAAATTCCACTTAGACTTCTGAATTCAAAAATACAGTGTGTTACTACTCAAACCTTGATATCAGGATCAGTAGTGTAAAGGCAGTAGGTGATTCCACACTCCTCAGAAAGACCTACCACTTGTCCAGGTGGTCTGTGAATGAGAAGAAAATGTCCCATCACATTACAAATATTACAGTTGTGAGGGTCTTGGGACACTGGTGTCAAAACCACGTGCACCCTGGCTTGATCCAGGGAAGAGTTAATTTTCTTTCTAGTAGTTGGTATGGTACTCTGTTTTGGATTTATTTTTACCTTGTTGCATTAAAATTACAATGAAGACACTCTGTAATTTATTATCCAAGCTAATTTGAGAGTTGTCTTCCCACAGAATGGTTTGGATTGGAAGGGATCTTAAAGATCATCATGCCCCCAACATGTGCAGGGACACCTTCCACTAGGCCAGATTGCTCAAAGCCCCATCCATCCTGGCTTTCAACATTTCCAGGGATGGGGCACTCACTTCTCTGGGCAAGAGGTTCTAGAAGCTCACTACCTCATAGTAAAGAATTTCTTCCTATTATCTAATGTAAACCTGCCCTCTGTCCATTTAAGGCCATTCCTCCTTGTCCTATTGCTTCCTGCCCATGTCAAAAGCCCCTCTTCAGCTTTCTTCCCCAGGCAGAACAACTCCAGTTCTCTCAAACTGCCTTCATATTGGAGGTATTTCATCTCTCCTTTTCTCCTGTTCTTAAAAATAACATCCTTGAATGCTAGACTAAATTACACTCTAATTCTACTTTTGTGTATTTCCCAATTAAGACATAGTTAAGTCACTTTAGCTACTCTTTCTTATACCAATATTAACTAGTGCACAACATGATCAAATCTATCCGTTTTCACAATTAAGAAGTGTATCTCAAAGTCTGCATCATGTGGTAATTTATTAACTAACATTTTTTTTTCTGTACAATATATCTATCCAGGTTTAGGCAACTTAAAATAATACTTCCAGAACCACCTTGCTGAATTTAGGAAATTCAGTTTCCCATGTAATAGTGCCCATAGGTGGCTAACTAAAGATTATCTGAAGCTAAAATAATGGAGAAGAACACTAAATCCTAAATCCTTTGTGGTTATATAAAAGACCTTTAGCCATCCAAAGCAACCCTTTAAGGCGCTAATCTCAAACAGCATAAGCTTGCCATTCATTCCTGAGGCAGGGAATATTTGGAAAAGGTGAACAATCTTAAAATGCTTGTTAAGAATCAGAGATAAATTAGATTTTAAGGAATGCCTTAGAGGTGAATCATTGTGAGAAGGAAATAGGATGAACGTTACCCTTGTGATATTGAAACACAAGGAAGAATTCATAAATTTGTAATATATTTTAATAATTTTGGACAAATTTGAATAATACTGAATTTGAAAGAGAGGTTTAACAGTAGGAATTTGGTACAAATAAAATCTCCATTTTTCATTACTCACATCCTTGATTCCTAATGATTCCTAGCTCTATAAAATATAATGAGTAAGTAATGACAGCTCAATTTCATGCTCTTCAGCAGTAGTAGCTGGGTCTTGCTCATAAATGAGAAAGCTTGAAGCCCAAATCATTCCAAAGTTCCCCCTGCAACAGTGATTGTGCATTTGCATTGCTGTTCATGTTTTCTGTTGGGAGCCAACAACCCATTCAGTGCCTTCTGAAGCACAAGTGTGTTATTTTTAAAAGATTAATGGTTCTGCAGAGTGGTAACATACATAATTAGGAAGCTTGTATTTCCACATTTAACCTAATTCAATGCCCTTCACTTCAAAGAAATGTGGAATTTGGCATTCTAGCTGAGTTCTGTCAAAACGTGAACCAAAAGCAATGTACTTAGAAAAGAAAGTAGATTGAAAGCAAGACCAAAATTAACTTGATCGAGTTAGAGTCAAAGGCACCTTTTCATCAGGTAAGACAGGTGAAATTATGAAGAACAGTGATATAATTGTTTAATCTGGAAAAATTAGGAACAGTATCACATAAGGAAGGCTATGGCTAATGGCACCATTTATGACAGGTACTTGAAAGGTAATGGAGCCTGCAGTGGTTAGCATGGCAATAAGCTAAAGCTGAGCCATTATATTCAAAATACTATGTAACTGTAACCAGCAGGTAGGTACCCATAAATTCCAAGATTACTACACAGGATATTTAGAGCTGTCTGAATAGCTGTTTCTTGTTTAACTGTAAGAAATAAAAAACACAAACGCACCAGAGAGCATCAAGTGTAACTATAACTTTTATTTGTATTTTCTTTGATTAGTGTGGGAGATGGCTTTTATTTCCCCATTAATGTTTTATTTTTCCCCACTGCATCCATATCTAAATTGGTCCTGATTATGTCTGAAACCAGGAATTGTAAGGGAATACAAATATGGTGTGTTACAGTATGCAAACATTTAGCATATTTCATCCAAGAGTTACGGTTGAAATATGGATTATAACAAATGATATAAAACTTGTGTTAATCTTTTTCTTTTACTATTATTCATCCCTGAGACTATTTTAATGATTGAAAAGTAATTCTACAGTGTGAAAAATATTTCGTTCATGTAATAGATTTCAGAGTAGCACATGTATGTGAGGAAAAAGAACAGGGAAAGCATCCTCTGCAAAACCAGGATGTAATAAGTAAAACACATTTATCATGGGAGGTAAAACATCTTGCAAATTATAGGGACAAGAAATTTTGGTTTGATAAACATGCAGACAAAATTCTTAGCTAGTTCTAGAAGTTCCAAGGGGAACTAAAATTTTTCTAAGTTACAGTTCTTTAATAATGGGTCTTGAGTAAACTGCCAAGAAGTGCAAAACAGTATGTTATGCACTAATATAAGGATATTGGAAAGATATAAAAAACAAAATTCCTTTTGAAAAAGGTTTTCCTAGTTTTTACAAAATATGAGTAAAATATGGGTGTAATTTTTATAAAATGGATAAAATAATAATCTTGGAAACATAGATGATTCCTATCCTCTCTACTGATGAGTCATGTGCTCCGTCTAGGTCTGGGCTCCTCACTAGGACAAACTGAAGCCGGTTGAGCAAAGCACATGAAAATGATTAAGGGCTTGCAGCACCTTTCACATGAGGAAATGCTGAGACAGCTGGAACTGTTCAGCCTGGAGAAAAAAGGCCCAGGCTTATCCATGTGTACAAATACCTGATGGCAAGACAAAGAGGGAAGCAAAGACAACAGATGGTATTTACTATAGCTTGTTTTTATGAGTACCTTTAATGGATGTTGCATGAAAAAATTAGGAGTCTTGGAAGATGTATGCAGCTCAATTTAAATAATTAAATAATTGCAAATAGTGTAAAAGTTACATAAGAATAAACTAGGAAGAAAATGCTGCTATGATTAGATTAATGAAGGTGAAAAGATAGAGTTCTGGAAATCTCTTCTGTGTAACAAAATCTGCCATGATAAAAAAAATAAAAATTTTGCACAACTTCTTCTGCTCCTGAAATAAAAGATTGGAGTGGGCATAATCTTCATAAATTGAATTCTTTTTGATGTCCACCATCTCTATAGTTATCACTGGTAAGGCATAGGAAGAGGGAAGGAAAAAAGCTGGTTAGTAGTAATGATGTTTGGCAAACCTTCATAAAAGGTTGGATAGTGGCAATTATGGTAAAAATGTCTACAGCAGTGGAAAAGTTCAATGGACCTCTAATAGTAAATATAATTAATAAGAAGTCCAGAATGGACATTGACTATAGTCTGTGTCCTATGAGGGTTTTATTTCTTTCTTTAATTTTTTTTTTTAAACCAACCATGCTTACATTAGTAGTTTTCACACTAATTACTCACAGGTCTTGCCTACTTCTTGACCCAGCCACTACATTGATTCAATTGCAATCTATTAGAGAGCATGAGGCTGCATTGTATTACTTCTTGTTATGTGATCTTATTTTTAGTTCTCATCAAGATGTAATATTCAAGCAGTAACACACTATTTTTCAGTGTAAAACAGCTCCCACATTGATGTTATTTTCTTAAGACCACAGGTTTGTATAGCAATTCTTGATTCACAGAAGAGGTTGCCAGCTGAAATGTGCAGTCCTAAGGAGAAACAGTAAGTGAATTCTTTCATATTTTCAGCTGCTTGACTAGAGTGCTGCTTTTAGACCATTAGACTTTGCTGACAGAAAAGTACAACAGTACCTTTACATCAATTCAAAAGTTTACAAGAAAGAATCACTGCAAGGCAAATAGTGCCTTTAGCTTTCTTCCTGAGTCAAGTTCTTCCTAAATAGTATGACAATCCTTCAACACCTTCAGTGAAACAAAAAGCAAGGAAACCTTGGAAGTCCACAGAAACACCTATAAAATGAGCTAATATTCTTTCTGATTATCAGTTGACAAGAATGTATGGTAAGGTGAACTTGGGATGTGCTGAAAAACTAAAAGGATAGACTGGAATGATGGTGCAATCTGAAAATCTGATACACAACAGGATTAAAAATAGATAATTTAATATGTTACTTAGTCACTGTTATACCTTTCAGTATTTACTTATCACATACCACAGAAGAGGATTTTTTTACCATACCCCACAGGAAAAACACTTGAATATGACTTGCTAAAATCGACCTTTACTTATGCATTGTGACTTTTACATGACAGTATTATGATAAACTGACTCTAGCTTCAGATTTATTACTCAACCCTGACCTTTGGTTATATTAGAATATTGCTTTCAACCAGACTAAATAATAATGTCTCTGTGAATGTAAGGAACTGGCAGATCCGAGATGTCAATTGCCAGCTCAATTTTCCTTTCACCTGGGATTACAGCATGTCACAGTGCTTTATTGATCTAAGAGTCATTAGAGTGCAGTGTTATAACTCCAGTGTTCCACACAGTGCAGTACAGTGCACTGTAAAAGGGGTGAAGCATAAACAGGAGCATGACTCCAGTTGAGACTGGTCAAAATTTGGAATGTTTATTTCATCAGAAGTAAGTATAGTGATTTTGATTTTTTTTTCCTAAGTTGGAACGTGCAGCCAAACTATCTTTGGAAAGATATTCAAAATGATCCTTCCAAAATGATTAGTGCAGGGTATTGTCCTGGTTTGGGGTCACGCCAGGACAGGTATTTAGTACATACTGGAAAAAAAACCTGTTGGAGATTTAAGTGCTTAGTTTTGAAGTTACTGGTATGCTTTAAACAATAACATCGTTGCAATACTTTGCACTCCTATTTAGTATGGCATAGTGAAATGTTTTGATTTCATTCTTTTATGTAATATTCATTTTCATTAGAATATAATAATGTAATTAATTATACTATGTATCTTATTTCAAAGAAACTTCTTGACAGCTTTTTTATTATATGTCAGTGAAGTAGACAGATTTTGCTGATACGTTTTGATTTAATAAAATTAATATCCGTTGTAAAAACTGTTTAGGTAGTCAGAAAATTTTCCATCTGCTGTAAGGTAGAGTATAACAATGAATAAAAACACCTTCTTGCAACATCCACTCATGCTTCAGAAGAATTAATGGAATTGAATGTCTTTCAAGTGGTGCAGCATCTTCATGTGGCCTTGCTTTTCAGATAGGGACTGAAATCAGTAGGATTCTTTGTTTAGAAAGGACTATGATTATAATCCCATAGAAAGTTGCATTATTGAAATAATAATTCATTTATGTAACATGTACATGAAGATTAAAGAGCTTGACATACTATTGGTGCCAGTACTCTTCTGGATGCCAAAGGACATCTCTGCTGCATTCAGACCTCAAACAATTCTTAAACTAGAACATTTTCTATTGGAAAAGACCTGAAGATCATCAAGCCCCAGCCTCGTTGCCTTGAGTAGGGACATTTCCCACTATACCAGGTTGCTCAGAACCCCATCCAACCTGTCCTTGAACACTTCCAGGGATGGAGCATCCACTGATAAGGACACCAGAATGCAGCAGTGTTTTACTCACTTGATAAGGATAGTAGAACAGAGCAACATTTACTCTTATCAAGGACAGTAGAACACAACAGCACAGCTTTGGAGAAATAAATAAAGTATGCAATTTAGGCAAACAGAAATTATGCAAAATGTAAGCAGAATACCAGCTCAGCTCTGCAAGGCTGGCAAAGCAGAAATTATGCAGAATGACAACATTGTGATCACTCAAAAGCAGGAGTCAAGGAACAGCCACCTAAAAAGGATATTGAAGACAGACCCCCAAAGAACCACTTCTGACTTATGGGTCAGACTTCTGTTGTAAGGGTGTGACTACGTCAAATAAAGTCAAGGAACTGGGGTAGCCAATGAACATGTAACCAATGTGTATGATAAAAACTCTGTTCCAACACTTGTCACACTCAAATGGAGGAAGGATCCCCCAAGTGGCCAGCATGCTGTGATAAGCAACACCTGCTTTCTAATACTCAAAACGGTGTTAGAAAGTTTCTGTCCGCCTGATTTCGGTATCACCACAGCCTCCCTGGGCAACCTGTTCCAGTGTCTCACCACCCTCACAGTAAAGCTTTTTTTCTGCATATCTCACCTAGATTCAGTTTGAACTCATTCCTTTTGGTCCCATAATTCCTTTTTGTCCCTTGTCAAGAGTCTCTCTCTCTGACTTCCTTCAGACACTGGAAGGTTGCTATGAGGTCTCCACCAAACCTTCTTTTCTCCAGGCTGAACAACCCAAATTGTCTCAGCCCATCTTCATAGCAAAGCTCTAATCCTCTTACCAACTTCATTGCCTCTCCTGGACTTGCTCCAACTTTTCCATGTCCATGTCATGTTGAGGACTCCAGAACTGTATGAATATTCATAAAGCTGTTTGTTGTTGCATCTCACAACAGCTTGTCATGTATTTCTGAACACTCTACTGCTGCATGGATGTCTTCTCTATCCCAATTATTTTTAAGGTATTTGCATTCTTTGAAAATGTAACTCAAGTGGGTAGGTATCCATTTTATATATATATATATATATATGGACATACTTTAACAAGGTTGTTAATGACTTCTCAAAGACAAATGATTGAATTGCTTTACTTGTTCAGTGAAATTTAGTTAATAGTGAAAAAATAATGTCTCCATAGATTAACAGGGGTTTTGTTGTTTAATATTTTATTCAAATGAAATATGTGTTGGTGGGGGTTTTAATATTTTATGCAGTTTTTTATGGTTATTTTAAGTGTACATTTTTCCTTTCTTGTTCATGGTGGATAGAAACATACTTGAAAAGCTACCAGAGCAATTTAATAAGAATGGAGGTGAAATAAAAAAAATTGATGCTGTCTTACAAATAGCAATCCCCTCCAAATTCACATTTGTTAAAACCTAATTTTGTAATTATTACAGTTGAAGACATATGCAGGTACTGCACTTAATATTTTATACTTTGAAACCTTATGTAAAAAATTCACTGGTAGTCACTGAAGCATCACAAAGAGGTTTCCAGTCATATTGCTTTAAAATCAGAACTGTTTACAACAGATACAGGATTTTACTAGTTTGATGGCATCAACAAGGTTACCTTTAAAATGTTTGTGTTAAAGCAAACATGCTTTTTGGAAAAAAATTGATCATCTGATGCATTGAAAACAGCCATCAGTCACAAAATATTCACAAAAAAAGATTCCAACAACTGTTGTTCACTTTATTTGATTGATCTGATAAGGCCAGTATGCCAGAAGCAGTTTGTTATTCCAAGAACTCTAACCTTCATCTCACTTAAGGGAAAAAAAAATTAAACAAATCAATTGTCATTCTCAGCTCTTTAGAAGACTCTGCATCTTATTTTACAAAGCAAATACTTGTCCCTATTATGATGGAGGAAATAAAAAGGCGACTTCTGTCTAGAAATTACTGCTTAGCTTATTTCTATTTTATGAGCATTTCTTCCCCCTGACTGAGAGCGCAGCTTAATTGCTCAATAAAAGTGTAAGGTTTTAAGACAAAAAACCTACTATAAAATTAAATGAGATTTAAAAAATGTATGCTAAACAATGTGTCAGTTCATTGCACCAGAGCTGGTGGCTTTGAGAGCTGAGAATTAGAGGGTCAGATTCATTAAAGCTGTATTGATGTCAGACGAAGTTGAGGCAGCATTTTGTCCTAAGCTTACAGCATATTCAAATTCAGCAAAACTGACACAAAAATTCTGTGGAACTGATCACTGCTGGGGATATAAGGTCTTTATTCACAGATAACCACATCTTCCCAAATGAAAATAAAGTCAGATTGCAACACTTTTTTGTTTGGGGACTTTGGGCTCTGTGATGTTTTTTCTGGGAATTTCATTTATTGGGCAGTGATGAGGTAGACAAACTGAATTCTCTCTGCATGCTCTGCTGTTCAAAATTAATGAGAAAAGACTTTAAGGCCTAGGTTTTAAAGCTCCTGAGAAGAAGATGCTAGAGACGCACCACAGGGGAAGGATTTTTGCCCATAGCATTCTTAGAGATTCAGATTTGTGAATAAAGCCAGTGCCTGACAGTTGGAGAAGATGGCACTCCACAAAAACTCCTGTCAGATATTGCCTTTCCTTCACGAGGCACTTGGTATTTCTCTGCTGGAAGAAATGCTTCAGCTTCTTTAACCTTCAAACCATAACCAGGGCATGTTTTCATACCGATTTCAGCATCCTGTCAAAACAAGAGCAGCTTTTCAGGGGCTCTGACCAAGCAGTGGCCAAAGGGACAGGCCCAAGACTGGTGTCTAGACAAGGTTTTCCCCTTGCCCTGCTTGTGGAGGAGATGGACACTCCTGGTTCAGGTGGGACTTTGGTGGCAGGAGGCCATGCCTCCTGGCAGGCTGTCAGCAGGGAGCAGCAGTGCAGCGAGCAGACCCTGAGAAACCATTGATGAGACAGTTTGAGGTCAAGCAGAAGCTTCCAGTTTTATTTTGATATAAAATCAGAAAACTTGGAAGTGATTGCTGTTGTGAGGTTTTAAAGAATTATTTATACAAACCAAAGTAAAAATCAGGAGTTTTATAAGGCAATGCGATATTAAATTTTAAATTGTAAATCCTTTCCATAATCCTCACCAGGATTAAAGAATATCGATGAATGAAATATTATGGACATTTTTGCACATATTTGCTTTCAGTTTTTTAATATATATTTCATTGTCCGTTAAATCCTTGCATCACTAGAGAGCCTAAAATAGCTTGCTTCTAAAGCTGAAGCCAAATGGACTTCATTATAGTAGAAATGGAATACTTTATTCTTCTTTTTTTTTTTGTTTCACTGTTCAACTTTGTGCCTCACAGATTTCGGTCTGACACTTATCTTTGTTCTACAGGCTAGAGAAGAAAGAATTCCATACTAGAAAGTCCAAATTGAGCATGAAGTTAAACTCACTGGTCCTACCATTATGCTCAGTCAGGGAGACAGGACTTTTTCTTACAGGTTGCACCCTTGAATCTCAGTCATATCTGTTGTCAGAGAACTATAAATATTTACAGGAATATGCTTGCAGAATCTCTCACAGTTCTTATAATCTGTTGTTAAAATTCTGTTTTGTGGATATTTCATGAATTTATGGAATTCCTCCTTGATGAATGGTTACGTCATAACACACAGCTGTGCAGAAGGTGGCACAAATGTTGAGTCACTGACTGATTGTAAGGAACAGTTATCTGGACTTTGGTTACTCTGTTTGATGCCTCTGTTCTTCTGAGATTGATTCTGTCTCCAGATGGCCTCTGAATATTTGCAGGGATAAAAATACACGCATAAAGCATGTGGAAAAATTCCTCTTCAAGTAATGGAAAAGGAGCAAAAGATCGCACTTGGAAAAACTCTGGGTAATGATAACTGTTGTTTTTTCTCTCCTAAAAGAGAAAGATTAGATCCTATTTTATCTGTTGCAACCTTGCAAAATGCCAGTAAAAGTAAGCTGACTTCTCAGTTCATGTTTGCAGTTCCTCTAACAGATGTTTCATATCTGAAAGAAAATAAAGAATATTTATTTTCATTTATGCTTTTTAGAAACAGTGGTTTTGAACATGGTAAAAGTAATGATCTGGTGTCGCAGTTCCAGAGCAAAGAAGTGCTGCTGACTTGCATGGGAGTTCTCAGATTGCCACTGAAAAATTTAATTTTGGTTTAATCTGATGCTTTTTCTCCTTCTACATATTTCATTTTATGTGTAAAAAGGTGATAACACTCATTTTTCTGGCTACTTTTAGCACTTCAGAAAAACCCAAAAACCTTTCTCTTGCTTTGTTTTAGAATCTGGCACCTTTCATTCAAAAAAAAGAAGTCCTGATATCTGGACACTACATATTACAAACATTATGTGGATGTTAAAACTATTATGTCCATTTCTGGAACTATATGCTTTTGGTTTTCTACATATATGTTTTTCTTTGTCAAGTTCTTGCATCACTGAAGAACCTAAAATACCTTCAGATCTATGTAGGCCAAATATTTTCCTTCTCTGTTCAACAGTTCCTAGTTAGATCAGGGGCTTTGAATAGCTCTTGATAATTGATTATATACAAAGACATAGTTTATGTTTGGCACTGGATTGTAGCCAGATATTTATTTTTGGTTAGTTTTCCATTATTTCTTTAGATATTTTTGTGAGTCAGGTCAGTCAAATATTGATTAATGTAATAAGATATGATTGTATTACAGGCATCTGAGTAAGAGGTGTATGCTTTCCTGCACAGAACTTTTATTAAGAAATGCTCTATGAGTTTCTGAATAAATTAATCATTCAGAATTTCAAGTGTTTTTTAAATAATATTTGAGTAGCTCAGTGTATTAGCAAAGAATTCTTTCACCCTCTTTGATATGCCCAAATCTTTTCATTTCTTGGCACACCCAGAAAGCTTCAATGCAAGTGATCAAGGTTGTGAATGACTTAAAACATCGTGGGAATTACCTTCCATCCTGATAAAATCATATGGTAAGTAATGCACTCACTCATTTTGAATAAACTTTCAACATTTGAAGTTAGTTGGCACTGATTCTCCCACAATGTCATTTTCTGAAGCAGCCTCAGTACTCAGTCTGAACCACTTTGCCATGCTTTTTGCTGCATAAATTATTAAGTTTTACTTTGATGTTTTATTTCATTTCAGAAAATATCAGTCACCGGTTGGAAGGAACCCTGCTGTTCCTCCGTCTGTGGGACTCAGCAGACAGAAGTGAAGAAACTTTGTTATTTTGCTCTGCCAGGACTGGGGCAGCCAATGAAGCAGGCAAAGTATTGAAGAGCCATCCACCTTCACCCTAGAGCAGAGAGAGATAATTCTTTGTTCTTGGCTGTCGTATTTTCTGTAATTAGGATAAATTTTTTCAATCATTCCAGATGCATTCAAGTTGTAAGTGGCTCAGGACGCACACAGTGAATTATTATACTGCTGGCCTATACTGGAAGCTTTATGAGCTGCTCTGCATCCTGATTTGTTAGAGGAAGATGAAACCCCATAAAAGTCAAGCTAAAAGCTACAGAAAACATTACTGCTTTGTTTTTCCTATTTATGAAGCACTGAACTGTAGAGTACTCTAATGATAGCTTGTATTAATTTTAACAAACTTGAAAATCTTGCTGACTGGTCTAACATTTAGGTGCTTTTTCATTCTCTTTCTCAACAACCTTTAGCTTTTTTCTGGAGGCACCACATTTGTTATGTTAGCGTAAGTAGCTAATTACAAACAGTTGTAAAATGAAACACCACCACTGGTAAAGCTGAGAGGCTTTTAAAAGTTTCATCCCACTCAGCTACAAAAAAATTAATTTAAATTAAAATATATGGATTGTGAACATACCAGTTTTAGTAAAACAAACCCTTTTATTTGTTTTGCTTTTTAAATAGTTCCAATTCTGTTAAAAATATAGAAAATATTCTGTTTCCTAAAACTAGCATTTTCTGATTCTTTCTACTCACACCTGAACACTAGAATTTGCCTTCAGAAGCTCCCCATGGGATTTGGGGGGGAAAAAAGTATTCCCTCTTCCCACAGATTTATTTTTAACTGAAGGTTAAACTGTGTAGCAGTTGAAACTCCAGTGAACCTGAGTTGTCTGTTGGAGGAGATCTTGAGCCTTTTGTAAGCAGGGCTTTATTTTGCCAAGACACAGGGTATGTGTTGTAGGGGAGGGTGGGTTGTAATGCCTGATGTGCTGTACTGAAGACCTGAAGAAGAGACTACTAAAGAGGGAATAATAAGTGTTAAGGGAATAGCATGGGCACAGCAAGTGCCTCCTCATCAGAGAAGTTTAGGACATGAAAAAAACAACTGCTGGTTCATTCGAAACCTTAACCTGCGGCTGCATCTAACGATGCTGCTTCAAACTTTATTTATGTCTAGGCAGAATATATTTCATATGTGTCCTGTACACATAACAGCTCTTAATGCTTTCTTTGGCCTTTGTTCTCTATTCCATTATCCAGTGTGAAATCCATCCTGGGAGCAGACATTGGGCACAACATTACATGAGACTCAATGAAGTTGTTATAGTAAAATTTGATGGGATATGGACTATGTGCTGGCCCTTTTCCAAAGATTAATTTTCCTTTTTTTTTTTGCTTGAATTTCTGATTTCTTCCTCTGTGAAAGCTAAAGCTCCTCTAGCTCTGTTCCCTTATACTCCTTAGAAATTAATACGTATTTTAGTCCTTTATTAAAAATGTGACAAGAATACTAGCAACAAGGTAATGTATTTTTTATTCTTTCATCTTAGTGAGACTACTTGCAGAAAAGGAAAAATAAGGAAATATGAATTCACTGGCACTTCATAAATATTATTTGTAAATCATATCCTCAAAATCACATTTCTCCTTTTTTTTTCCTGTCCCATTTTAAAATCAGCATCTGCCTCAGGGGACCTTGCAAAAAGTGGAAATATCTTGTGACCACTTTTTTTATTTCCATGCTATGCAAAAGAGTAATCAATATTGCAGCACTGTAGTTCTTTGATTCCCTGACTTTATTATGCATGGGGAATGTATATTGCATCCAGAGGTGTTTACTAAGATTGTCTTCATACGATTCTTGAGAAAACTAAGAGTAATATCCTGTCTTAAATCAGCAAATGGGGATGTATTTTTTAGTAATCATTTTCTAAACGTCAAGTTACAGAATTCGCTTTTACAGTCTGCTTAGCATTGACCTATCAATACTTTTGTATTGTAATTTAATAATTTGCTGTCTTTTTCAACTATGGTAGTATTTTTTAATTTTTTTTTATGAAGTAAGTGTGTATGCAAGTATTTATGCATATTCAATTCTCTGTCTGCTTCATGTAGGTCACATTTTCAAGGAGAGCAGATAGTTCAGGAAAAATTTCCTACACATATACACACACACTCAAGCACAAATGCTATATTTATGACACAGTTTATTCTGATAGAAACAAAAATCAAGTATATTGAGCGAAAGGGAAATTTTTAGGCTAAAGAAAAAATACTTCAGTTGTTGTCCTTGCATTAGGAGGAGAAACAGTAACCATATGCAGTTTTCCAGGTTTTTGAAATGTGCAAGCAAATGTGAATTGCAAGGTAGGAATAAGGCATATGGCAAAGTGGTTGACTATCTTATTGCAGGAGTTGTAAACTGATTTCACTTTAAGTCAGTTATTGACATTCCCCTGAACTCAAACCATAGCTTCAACAACCCTTCTTTAGCAATATTCTGCATTTGTCTCAAAAATAGCGTATTGTTAATTTTTTGTCTGAAAAAGGAAAAATGCCCTTGCATTTTCAAAGTAGTTTTAAGAGGCAAAACCAAAAAGAAAGTGCTTTATAACTAGCTAAATAAATGACTGAAAAAAGAGAAGGTTGTTGCTTTCCAACTTCTTTCTTATGCCACAGCTTCAAAATGTGATTAACTGGTTGTTACACTGTATAATAAATATGCTTCAACTGAAGAAGTGTTCAATTGGCTGTTAACACTTTAAATTAATCAGTGTGTACCTCACAGCCAGCTAGAATTCATTTTTGTAACTGTAAAGCGCCATCTCTGTCATCTTCTACTACAACATATATACACAGTATTCTCTACAAAACCTTTAAAATAGCTCTGAAGTGCTCTCCAGGGACAATATTTGTCATGAGATAATTGCTGTCCTGTGCTATATGAAACTCTTGACTGCTCTTCCTGTTTTAGGGTATCCCAGGAGAATAATCACTGTATAACAATGTCTTTTCTATTGTGATTTAATATCTTCTTATGCTGATTGACAAAGCAGTCAAAGATGAAATTAATTTATCTTGTTCCAGTAGTTTTGTGGCACAGTTTGAAGTAAAAAGACATTGGTTAATGCTGCTCAGAGGTGTACAACTGTCCTCCTTTCTGAAACCAGGCTTCAGCTACCTACATTTAAAAAGGTATGAAACATGACATCTGGTAAGCTCATTTTTCTCAACCACTTTTTGTAATCAGGTTTAGGATCTCACCAGGTATTTCCTAGCTGCACAAAGCATAGCTGCTGATATGGTTATTAGATCTTTACATGTGGTATATAAACACACAGGTGGAGAAGAGGCTGATGCTCAGCACCTGAGCTGTTCAGAGTTTGGGTCTTGTTGTGGTTAGGTCACCACTGCCAGGTGGGGTTGGGCTGTACAAGGTAATCCAGACCCCCAAATTCGGGAGGAGGTAAATTGGGAGGAACTGTGCAGGCTGACTTCACTGAGCAGGGAGGGAGAGGGAAGTTGCTGAGGAGACCTCTGGTTGTGTGTACTTTTTCCTGGGAGAATGACACAACTACTTCTCTTGGGCTCTCCAAGGGATGGGATATTCATCTTGGTCAGACTAAAACTTGGAACACAGCTTCTGGGGCTAAAAAGTTGCTGTTCCTGGCCGCTTGCCACCAGCGCTAAGGTTCAGGTTCAAACACCAGCGTTTCATGGAACAGTTTTTCACCTCACTCCCCTCCCAGCCTCTGTGGTGCCTAGGCCCCAGAACAGCACCTTCTCATTCAGGGGACAAAGCCTGCATTATTTGGTAAGATTTAATTACGTATTTTTGTAAGAATTTTAAGGATTTATATCCTTAAAAAGACATGGTATTTTGAAAGGGAAAGGGAAACAGGTCAGAGGCAGCTTGGAAATCACAGGAGTTAAAAAGAAAAAAAAGGCATTCTTAATATTTTAGTTGTCAAAGGAAGAATGACTGCTTCTTCAATATAGGATATTAGTTTAGTGAATGCTTTTGTGACTACATGTTCTTTTGAAATATATGCATCTCTCCATAAAAAAAAAAAAAACTTAAAAACCCCCAAAACCTGCACCTTAATTTTTATTTCTTACATAATTCAGCAAAGAAGCATATGAAAACAAGGCTGGAAACCATTTAATTCATTGTTTATTTGGAGAAAAAAAGTAAAGTTGCATGAAAATTTCTGATTTCTCACTCTCCAGATCAAAGACAGAATACAGCAATGATTTGTGATGAAGTTTTTGATTTGTCCTTAAGATATTTATGAAACTATTATCTTTATTTCCCCTTTTTCTTCTCATTTTATTTGATTTGTGAGAAAATTAATAAAAGAAATTACATACACAAAAGCAGCCCATAACTGCTGCATACTCAAATTGATAAATGTGAACCATACCCAGTGTGATATTTAACAGAAATGAAAATATGAAGGTACTAAAGTTATATCTCTTTTTTTTCTCTTCATTGGTTCTGTTATTAAATGAATAGCAATCTGAATATGATGTATCTTCACAATGAACTCTTATATAGTGAAACACCATTTAGCATTATTAAAATGTGAATTATTCTTGTAATTGAATTTTTTTCAACACTAAAACAATGATTGATGCACATAATATTCACTTGATAATTCACAGAAAATACAGTAACAGTAAATTTCTAAAAGCAATTAAGTTGTCTTTCGTTAACATTGAAATTACAAGCAAAGAATACTTATTAAATTAATAAAAGTGTTGCATATATAATTGAGATTGAGGTAGAAACTAATAAAAACTGAATTAAAATGTATTTTTACATATAATAAGCTTCTAATAATACTTCTACATGCTTAGACAGCACAAACTCAATCTATGCACCTTGATGCAGAAGTGAAAATATATGTTTAGGTTAAGCAATGCTAAGTTAATATTTGCACTCAAAGATCTTAGAGTTTTTTTCCAACCTCAAAGATTCTGTATCACTGAAAAACTCAGGACAGAAAGGAAGTTTTATAATTGGAGAAGCCAGGGTAGTGCTTCCTTCTTTCATGCTTTAGCAGAGTGGTTTCACTGTTTTCCATGTAGAAAATATGAACTTTTTGCCACCTTATTGTTATGTTAGTCTTCATCAGTGTAAAATCCCGAAGATCATAAAGAACGTCTCAGATGCTATGGTAACAGTGACTTATGAGCCTGAAGAATCACTAAAAATCACTTTATCATTTGAATAAAATGAAAAATGTATTTGCTTGTAGAGACAAAGAAAATTAAAAGAAGACTGAAAGTAACTGGAAGGATGACATGCAGAAAGCAAAGAAAAGCACAGAATGCAAGTGAAACAGTGTTGTGGTGACATGCAATGAAGAATTTTTATAGATAATTAAAAACAAGTGACTTGCAGAATCAACTTAAAAGCAGGAATTATATAAAGCCTTCCCATTGTGGGCAAGAAATTATCTGCCATACTTTGGCAACTCATGTTCTATGGTTGTTATATATTTTACAGAAAATAATATTTAGAAAATACTCTTTCAAATTATTTCTACCACCACTTTTTTGATTATTAACACCTATTCTCGATCATAAACACTGAATGCTCAGTATGGGAGGCAAAACATGCAATAAATATACTTTTGAAATCTCTGAAATTGAGGTGAAAGATGTCTCTGCCCATGGCAGGGGCATTGAAACTAGATGATCTTTAAGATCTCTCCTAACCCAGGCTATTCAATGACTCTGTGACAATTCTATGAAAAGCTTCAGTCTTACTGCAATCATCCAAAGCTTCCTATCTCTTTGTAGGTTATAAAAGAGAGGCATCTTGTGCTTTTGGGAACTTAGACTTGTTGGATTCCAATTATTCTAGGTTCAGTGACGTGTCATGTGCCAAATATTTCTCTAATGTTGCTAGTTTAGAACTGTTTCTTGGAGTGAAAATTCCCTGTGTGAAAGCAAAGCAATTTCTTTCAAACACTGTAGTTGTTTTAAGCTATTACAATTTTGTACCATAGCTATGTCAAATTTTCCTAGGAAAATTCCTAGAGTGTGTTTCTAAGTGAATGATGTATCTGTTGTGTGCACATGTATGAATGTTATTTCTAGGTAAATAGTGGCACTGAAATCCTGCTCTGTTTCCTTCTAGAATTCCAAATATTTTTCCTAAACCAATGTTTTCTACCCATGCTCGGGCTTTTGGCATAAAGAGTAAGAGAACCAAAGTGCAGGAAAGGCTTTGCTTCTCTGAGACTCAAGGTTTCCTAATTTGTTCCCAAATACTCCACATGAATTTACCCAGATGAAGTGATAACAACAGGAGTTTTGCCACTGTTCAATGGCATCAAGGCTTCTCACCAAACCACTGCCCATAATTCCATGGCACAGTGTCAGCAGCAGAAAAAACCCCAGCCTTTTCTTCACACACAGCACACCTGCATCTTTGCTTTCTTCTGCTTTGTAAAATAAGTGAAATATGCACACCGGAGCATCCAGCTGTTACTCTTGGCAAGCCTCCACTTGAACAAGTTATAGAGGTGCAGGGCTATAAATTAACACCATTATTGTGGGAAAGTGATTCCTGTGGGTTTTTTGTATTATTATTCCAAGTTTCTTCAAGTGCAGCAAAGCATAAAACTATATTTTTGTTCTCTTCTGGATGGCAGGACTGACCTTCAACCAAATATTTAAGGAACTCTGCAGAGCCTGATGTGCTCCACGCTGCATGATTTGATGGGAAGGAAGCCTACCTCTACAGGAGGGCATCAAGAAAGTAAGATAAAGCAGCACTCTGAAAGGAACAGCAGCAGGACATATCTCAAAATATTATCAAAGGAAAAGTGTTTTCTTAAAGGGCAGCAGTCTCTATTGCAGAGGTAATACATTTGCATTGCAACATTTTAGACGGTATGTGATCTCCTGTGTGGTATCATGGCATTCAGACGAAATGCCACACAAAAAAAGAGGGTTTTATTACCTATTGTATGTCATTAAAACCTGCTTGAAAGTGTATCTGCTACTATGAAAAACTTCAGCAGTTGAAAGTGAAGTTCTGCAGCTTTCCCACCCAAACAGAAAATATTCCTTTCCCTTTAAAGGAAGGGACACAGATGAGTATTAGAAGTATTGGCTGGAACTTTAACTATAGATGTTGTATAGAGCAGATGTGGTGACAGCACATTGTAAAAAATATTTCTTTCCACTCCTATTTATTTTCTTCAGAATGTATTCTGAAGAAAGGAGCCATCTAGGCTCTTATATATAAATGTCAGGAATACGATTTTTAAAGAAAGAATTCATAAAACTTACTTTAAATTTTGATAGTTACACACATCCTGTCATATAATATTTTAGTGTGCATTTATAAAATGTTTGAATGTTCTATGATTATCATACTTGAATGTATAACATCAAGACTGAAGGCAAAGGAATGTCAGAAAAGATACATTATGAGAATAAAAATTGCATAAAACTAGCCTTCTAAGTAACAGTCAGGCATGGCACTGGCAAATGTCAAAACATATAATGATTATCATGTTCAAATTCATATCTGAATTATGCTATTCAGTAACTGTGCCATGAACCCTGTGCCTTGTCTGAATACTATATAACCTTTCCCTCAGATTTAGCCAAAATTGTTTGCATTACTCTGGGCTTTAATTATAACATGATAAAATGAACATAAGCATCTAAATTTAATTGATGTGCATACTTGGTGTCCTGTTAAAAAAAAAAGCTAATTCTCTCTCCCCCACAAAATAAAAACCCACCTCCCATGTAATAAAAAATCTAGCCACAACCAGATTTATTAAAAATATTAACTGAATTATCCCAGTTATTGACGAACACATTCTGACTTCAAAATACAAATGCAAATATATGACAGGAGCTCTTAACTGTCCTGGTTTATCTGAGCATGATTTGATTGCCTTAGCATCCTCTTCTGCCTAAGTGCTGTAGCATTAGAAATGCAGCAATACAGCTACTAATGCTCAGACTTGTCAGAGCAACAGTCCTTCACTGCTGAATCCTTCCTCTGACAGGGGCCAGTCACAGGTGCATAGGGAAAACAAAGAAAACATACTGAACATATATCTAGAGTAGAGGCATGATCCCTCAGTATTTCCTCCAAAAGTCAATAATTTATATTTTATTGTAATTTTTCCTCTCATATCATATACACTAGCTTTTGATGGATGTTCTTTTATTACTTCTTTAATCATGTCTTATCCCACTTTGGTTACTGCTAAATGCCATGACGAAGTTTTATGATTTACAATTGTTATTTTCTTTCACTTGTTTTAAATCTATTGCTTAGTAGTTTAAGAGCATCAGATAGTTCAGGTGTTTCAGCATAAAAAAGTGAATAGATTTTTTTCCCACTTAATTCAGAGCCCTCATAAACTCATAGTGCTCTCTATCAGATTCTCTCCAAGTCATCCCTTTTACAAAGTGGATAATATATAGCTGCCTATATATTTTTACATAGAAGCTACTCATTGGTTTGCCTCATCACCCTTTGTTTGATGTCTAGGGTTTTTTAATTTTTTTTTAATTATTAATTGAATTGTGTGTAACAGAAATGCACACAATTTTCTTTTTGCATTGTTGCAGAATAACCTAAATTCCTCTAGGAAGCCAAAATTCCAGCAATGATCTTCCTTTATTCTGGCAGTAAAGCTGATTGAAAGTACAAGTAATCTACTTAACATGCTGGCAATTTCACTTGAAATATTGAGCAAATATCACATGATCTGTGTGATTTATTACTATTCAATTTATTGATCTCTTATTGAAAATGATTTATTAGCATGTCTGACTGAAACAATTCCTCAGACTTATCTCCTGTAAAAAGTGGTCTGTGTACAAGCTTTCCTTAGCTTCTCTGTATTGAAATGCTCAAATTTTCTTCCCATCCTTTCTGTACTTACAGATCCATTCACCCTAAAATCACAGATATTTGTCACAGGATTTCAAGGCCATACAGCCATTGGGAAGGTTCTATGCTTATGACAAGTCTGTAAAATTATTCATAGTCTTGGACTATTTACTAAAACATTCCTCAAATCTTTTTTTGTCTTGCATTGTTAATGGTTTCTTATTAATGTTATGAAAGGTAATGATTCTCCTGGTCTGATTTATTTGTAACTTTCCTATCTCTGATTTATTTTTGCTGTAATATTTTCCTCTTTCATTATAAATTGCCCCTTTTTTCAAGGATGGAGCCTTTTAGACAGGCATTTGCTATAATGTTATTTTTATTCTGATTGGCTATTGTGGTGCCTTTATCTATTTTCTGTGATCTATGTCCTTGACCTAGAACTAAATCAGGGTGGTTTTTCTCTCTTTTTGCAAGTTCTGAAAGTAATTGCTGTAAGCAGCAGTCATATATGACATCCAAAACATGTACTTCAAATTATATACCATCTGACATTTATCCACTTCAGATTATGTTTTCATTTAGGGTTTTATTGACCATTTGGAACAAGATATACATTAAGAAATCTAACTGAGGCTTTCTTCTGAACTAAAAATAGATCAATCAAACTTCTGATCCTGTTTACTTATATGCAGTGAACTGTAGTTACTACTGAAATGCATCCCAGAACTACTTTTGGAACCTTAACTTCAAAAGGGACAAGGGAAATATAGTCCTTAGACAAGGAATGAAAATAAACTGGTTTTTAAACTTGGAGGGAAGAAATTTCTTCCATAAGCTGAAGAATCTGATATCAAAACAATGCTTTCAGGCCCATGGTGTGATTCTTGGGGTGTCCTGTGCAGGGCCAAGAGTTGGAATCAATGATCCTGATGGGTCCCCTCTAACTCAGAATATTCTGTGATTCTAAGAGACATTTAAAGCAAATTTCACCAAAGAGTAGACACAGGGACAGCCCCCAGAGAAACTGTGGAGTTCTGTGAGAGTGAAATAAAGTTGCCTACAGAGAATAATGGCAAATACTGTAAAACTTACTAGGTTACACAAGACTCAAAAGCTCCCCCTTCTCTCCAAACTTCAGGATAGACAATTGCTTTTATGGGGAGAAATGCAAGCTAGAAATTGTGCTTTAATTTAGACTTTTGCCATGTGGTGTATTCTGTAATTTCATGTGACAAGGTTTCAAGATAATTTCAAGATAAATAGAAGAAATAACTATCTTCCTACCTTGAAGGTAGATTTCTATTGCGCTGGTCTGTGCATTTGCTGCAAGTTAGATTTGTACTTGACTCTAGTGTTTCTTCTCTGAAATGACAAACATACCCATGGTACTCCACACAAAATGCCACTGTAGATGAAACCCTAAACTAAAGTACTCTCTCTGAATTGCCTATCCATGTAATCTGTAAATTACCTTCAATAACCCATAAAAGGAAACAGACTGTTCCATTTTAAAGGTTTTTGCTGTATCTCAAGAAGTGCAGCTCTGCAGTTGCATTTATCCACTCTGGGAAAATTTCCTAATGCTTCAGGTGAAGAAAGGTCTTCAGCATCCTATCCTTGTAGTCCAGATTTCCAAGGCAGCAAGAAAAAGATGTTCCTGTAGCTGTTCAGATAAAATAGCCTCCTTCTTTGACAGACAATGCTAGAATGAATAGTTGAAGTCTGGGGGAAAGCATGGCACTACTGAACAGGGAAGAAAGGGAAAGTGTATCATATCATTCTGATTTGCTGCATTAATTGCACATTTTATATGAAAATACTCTGCAAAGTGAAGTGGTTACTTTAGGGCCTTTCTTTTAATGATGTACTTGTAGCTCAGAACTCTCTTCACTGTCATCTGTAACATACATGTGCCATAATCCCGCCCCTCCAAAGAACACGACCAAGATGCTCCACCAGAAAAGGGATCTCTTGTAAAGCTGGTGTCAGACCTTAGAGCTCCTCTATACACTAGTCAGCCTTAGACTTTGAGGGCTACTCAAATGTTTACAGTGAATAACAAAAAAATTTACAGGATCATTGTGAGAGAGAAAAAACCCAAGCTTTTTCTTCAGAAACCCTGACAATCATAATATAGAAAGACAAGTATGGGTGCTTTATGACCCATCTCAGAGGAAGATTTCAGTATTGCTGATATTTTAGTACAGCTGCATAACAAGAAACAGTCAAAAGAATAAAAACTACGTGGCTGAGATTCAAATATGCTCATAAAGCACAGAGTTTGGATGCTCAGTGAGCTTTGTAGCCCCAGTAATTCCCTCTTGTGTCATATCAGAAGCCTTAGGCACTCTTGTCCTATGATGGCATCTTGTTAGCAAGCAGCAGACCCCAGCAGAAACAAAGGCTTAGGGCAGCTCTGCCTAACTGCCCATGAACTCCAGTTTCATTACAATTCTGCCTAACGAGATACTCAGTTACTAATTTGATTTGTAGAAGAGAAAACCCTGGCAAATTAAAAGCAGCAAACATTCCCAAGTGATTTGCTGCAAAGTAGAATAAATGAGTAACTGCTTTAAAAGAATCATATTCCATTAATTTCACATAACAGAAAAAGTAATTGGGCTTTTTTCCTTGTTTATGGGTGAAATTGTTTAATTTGAAATCACCTATTATTGGAAATATTGGTAATAAAGGTGGTTTATAGAAAATACTTGATTATAGAAGTCTTTGATGCCATTTAAAAGTTGCCATTTAAACAGTAGTATCAGTCTCAGGGTACAAACAAGTCATCATTGTCCTACTCAAAATTGCTTCAGAGTTCGGGAGAGAAATGCATTTGGAAAATAGTAGGGAGATTTTCAAGCATAACATCCTCGCCACACAATTACAAGGTATGAGAAATATTTCTCTCACAGACAGCTCACAGTCTGGTGAAATAATTGCTCTAACAACCAGATTCAAGATCGAACAACCTGGGCATACTCAAAGTATACTTTGCCATTGTTTTCCTCATGAGAGTTTTATAAGACATTGTAACAAGGGTTAACTGCAATAGAAGAAATTAAACAGATGAAAATTGGAACAGATGGGTCTATTCTACGTTTTGACATATAGAAGGATTTCAAAATTCAAGGTGCCTTGACCTATTTTGCAGGGTCAGAGCTAAAGCAAAGATTCTCAACAATTCTTGAAATAGCAACATTCTCTTCAAATACAAAAATGTAGAAAAAGGAGGACTTCCAGCTATAATGCTAGATAGAATGAAACATTCCTCTTAAAAACAGAATGCTGTGCTCCAACTCATCATTCATTCCCCATCATCTTAATGTTTCTCTCTGCCATTTCCATCGCTATTCTGTAAGCAAAATAAAACAGATGTGTCAATTTTCACATAGAAATCTCTGCATTTGGTGGTCAGCATCATTACTGTTTTATTTCCCTTTCTTTTCAAAAACTTATTTCCTGTTAAAGCTAAGCTAAAGCTTAAGTTGTAAAACTTATTCCCCTTCTGGTTTTAAAAAACAGTTTATTAATCTTTACTCACCTTAGCAGTGTCACTACAGTGTAATGCTTAATTTACATGAATAATTCCAATTGCTTCATTTGGTTCCTGTTGCGGGCCTGCAAACCAAACACCTTTAATCACATCTGATGAGCCCATTTGGTATTCTGTCCTGCAACAGGAACCAGACAAACTAATTTGGATTATTTATGAAAGTTAAACATGTAGGTATTTTCTGGACAAATAGCCAATCGTACTTAACTATTTCTCACAGTCAGTAGAAATAACTCAAGTGAATTGTGATTATTATACAATTTCTAACAATCATGGAAGCAAAACACAGGTTCCCTCCTCAGAGGCTGTTTTGGATCCTAGTACTTGTAAAGCAGTAAGAATTACTTTAGGGCCAAGTAGCTGTGGAACAGCAGCATTGTTCAGACATGCATATTTTTATTTACTATGGTCATTGCAACACAAGAATAGAACAGTGAGAGTTGATGGTATCCACTTTTTTAATATACTCTTCTTGAAAATCATTACCCACCAGATAGAGCTGCTCTAGAAATAATTGAAAAATAGTTTCATTGTGAATTTTGGCTTCAAGATATAATTCTTTCTCACCTTCAGCCTAAAGAAATAGGGATGTTTTAGAAGTATGTGTGCTGAAGTGAAAGATCAATCTTAATAGATGAAGTATGCCTTTTTATAACCATGTGTCATGCTTTTATCCTTTTTATAAACAACTTTCAATCCTAGGGTTCATGTGAAAAGCTAATGTGCAGGGCTCTGTGCCAGTCTAAGGGCATAGTTATTAAGATATGATATTAATGGAAATGACCCCTGTCAGTAAGACAGACTAGGCTTGCTTCTGAAGCCTATCTGGTCTTTACCAGTTTTATATTTCAGTTGTTCCCCTAGGCCCATCTGTGCACTGGCACATAAAGTTACAGAATTCAAGGAATGTAAATTCCACCGGTAAAAGTATTCCTATAAGTAAAATAAGTTAAAAAGTTCAAACTTGATCAAAATTTGTTGAGCCAATGAATTTTGAATACTAAAAACTTTCTTTTCTAAATGTGAGATTGGACTCTGCAGAAATCTTCAGTATTGAACTAATTTGATCTCCTGTTTTGCTGGTGTGGTACCTTCCTTTTACTTTACTTCCCAATGTTCTGGATAAATCCATCCAGTTTATGAATAAATTTTACTATATTTATTTGCAATTAAAGTTTATTCTTAGGAATAACCCTATCTATCCTGAAATTTAAAGACATCAATCATCATATGTTAAACTGTTTGCCTTTACACCAATTATTTCTGAAAGCCTCCCTTTTAAGAGCAAATTATAAAGCAGCTTAGGTCAGGTCCACAGTTTTTAAATTGCAACTATTTATCTTGGTCACCCTTTGGATTATAATTTCAGATATGTGCAAATTATTAGATAATTTTAAAAAATTAATTGCTGGGAGTGTTTGAAGTTGCTTGATTTTCCATTGAAAGCAAATACAGTCATGTTTAAGGTAATTTTAGAGTTTTTGCTTCACACTTGAGGTGGACTGTATAAATATAGGACAAACTGAAACACCCTTACAAAATATTACTGTCTACATAAATTTTAAAGTTCTGTGTATGTAAAACACAAGTAGAGTAACTGGGTGCATTTTACAGTATCTATTTTATCTGTCTCACTCACAAAGAAATACAATTACCTGTCTCTAGGGCATTACAAGAAAGGACAAACACCAAAATACTTTGAGAGAAATACCTTAACATCCTGGGACTAAATTTCTTGGCTTAAATGATAAAGCTGTAGTATCTTATTTCCTAAGGTTATATAAAATAGTAATATATTCTAAATATTTAGATACTTTATAATCTACAGAAAATCAGTATTTTTTACAAGCAGCTGCTGACGCTCCTCAATTGTTCATCCACATTCTGCTTCAAAGCCAGTGAATCTATTTTTAACTAAGAAAATCTTTTGTATCAAACAGTCGGTAGATTAAATGCAATTTATTAAGTTTGAGGCAGATTTCTGAGTCAACTTGCCAGCTGCATATTTTTGAAAATCTACAGGTAGCTGAAGTGAGAGGCATTTAGAACTTCCAATAAGCTTAAATCTAAATGATCAGCAGCAAGCCTGGGGCTGTGGTGAAAAACTAGGGCAGATTCATTGCCTTAGAAGCCAATAAAGGCAAGTTTGCTACATGCTACATCAACTGGCAAGGGAGCACATCCATTCAGCACCTGCTCAATGGTTCAAGCTCCATTGAGCTTCTTCTGGACAGCTCATCTGATAGCCCTGAAGGAGAGTTCAAATTTGAGTTAAGTCCAAAGAAAAATCAAACAAATGTTTTGTGCCTTGAAGCACTAGATACAAAGAAATTTTATATATTGCATAAAGCAGTAGCTAACATTTTTAAGATTTCTATATGCTTTATATAATTTTATAGGTTAGTCTTCTGCTTAGCTGACAAAGGGAATGCCAGCAAGCCTGGCACCACAGCTTTTTTCCACCACCCTAGCAGTAGATGGAGGCACTTCGGAAGCACTGTGATGTGAAGTGTTCTTTCCTGGGAGCATCCTTAGTGGTCACCATTCCTAAGAGTCTTGATATTAGTCACTGTGGATTTTGGTCTTTAAACATAAATTTATAATAAGGAAGAGTTATGGTTACATTTACTGTTGTAATTTCCACTTGAAATTCTTTTCTGCCTTGATTAATCTTCTAAATCATTGGTAAGGCTTCCACATTGTGAAAGATCATCAAAGCATGTGCTTTGAAGTTCAAAATATATTGATGCAGGTGACCCTCATCATAATGGCCTTAAATGGGGACTGGTTATCCCAGCTTCACACCAGATCATCAGCAAAGTATATAATTTCAGCCATAGGCTTTCTTACCAAGAATTGTCCTTTAATTTAATTTTAGCATTATAAGCTCATGATATGGTATTCCAAAGAGAAATGTCATGTTTCAGACACAAGCTGTAATTTTTAAAAAATATTATTTGTGTCCTGCTTGTTTCAACAGCACAGATAAAGCTGCATTAAAACAACATGCGGTTTTTTTCCCATTCCAACTGGTCAAACTAGAAAGGTTACTGAGGCCCTTACAGCAGAAAGGTATTTCAGGAAAAGGAAATTCCCTTTTTCTATTAAGTTATTTTTCATAGAGGTAACTTTCTCTAAAGTGTTATTAGAGGTGAAGAAAGAAGAATTGGAAGGAAATGAAATTCTGTTAAGCAGTTTCCAAGTTACTGTAGAGGAAGGGTTTTAGAAGCCTCACACAAATGTGGAGTTTCTCTCCAAAGGATATGTCTGCTCTTTCAGATTTGAGAAAGCTGAGATATGCCTGAAACCTTGAAATATTAAAAGAAGAAAAGTTATTTTCTCAGCACAGAGAAAAGCTATAGATGTTTCATAGAGATACAAAGGGGGAAAGGAATATTCTGAGACTGAGGCAATTTAGTCAATATATTCTCTAAGGGAAATTACAAAGTGATTAACAACATGAAGTAGACCCAGGGCATACCGCCAGGGATTTATCTCCTCTAATAAGTAAGACACGAGAAGAGGCTATTGCAATGATATTATTCAAAGTTTCACTGAATGCGTGTATTATTGGAACATTTGGCCTGACCTTTATAGTAACCAGTCCTTTTTTTTTGCCAAGATGCCCTGTATTGAATGAAAAAATTCCTGAATAAAGCAAGTCTTCCAGAAAAACAGCAGGTGGGTCCACCCATCCTATCAATTAAAGCATGGCAATGCTTAATCCCACTCATTGTTAAAAACGCATGCATTTTCTCATACGAGTGTCTGCAATTTTAGATTTCCAGTGCCTGTTTCTTAATCTTGTCCTTTTTAAGTTTGATGCAGTGTTTTCTCCCTGTGAAGATACTTAGGTGCTCTTTGAATTACCACTGCTAGTGGTGGGGATGGACAGGGGCAGATGGGGAAAAAAGCCAGCAGTGGCAAGGTCTCTCACTGCAAGGTGTCAGTTTACACCTAATTACTCACCAGTTTGATGTGGTAACATTTAAATCTTGCTAAGATTAGTTAAGCCCATCCTACCACGAATTTTTCACAATGCCTTAAATTCCTTTATCAGATATCTATATCCTGTATATGTTAAGTTTCTATTGATTTATTTTCCATTTCCTTCTCACTGTTTTCTTACACTGTTAAGTACTGTCCTCACTTTATGCTGAACCAGGACACGCTTTGGATGTCATTCCTGCCTTGATATTGCTACCACATGATTTTTACTGTCTAGCAGCCATCTTTTTTCAAAAGAGTTCCCAAATTTCTTTTGATATCTTTCTCTCTAAATATTTTTCTCTATTCCATTTGACTTATGATGACCTTGTTTTGGAGGAAATCACTCCTTTGGAAATCTGTGTATTAACAAAAATCTTAGTGTCTGGGACTATATTCTTTTTCATTGTGGAAAAATAGGTGGGCAGATGCATTATTGCTATCGGTCTGTAGGGTTTGAAACAATATCCACTTCTGTTGTTATTAATCTTTAGTGAATGTAATGATGGCCAAATTAAAATATAATTGCAGTAAAAACAATGTCTTTTGAGCTTGAATGTTGCCTTTTTATTTAGGATTGCTATAATTCCCCCATTTGGCATCCTATATGCTTTAATCAAACTGTATTTCTCAAAATCCAAATTTTCTTTCTTCTTTTATGTGTGTTGGAAAACCAATTAAGAATCACCTTATCCTGGTAATGTTTTCTTTTAAGTAACTCTTTTCAATTATTTTTGTCATCTTAATTACCACATACTTTTTAAAACTCTATATTTTCAGTGATTCATATTCATTGATGTATTACATTACAAGTGCTTGATTTAGGTACAGATTTTTAGATTCCCTCTTTTTTTTTTTTTTTAATGCCACCTTCTTTATCTTGGTTAGCAGCATATCGGTGACTTTGTCTCACAGATTTCAGGCAAACCCTTTGCTCTTCTCATGAATCATAACAATTATTTTCCTTAGCGAAACAACTGGTGTTGGTTACACAGACAGTTTTATATTCCTTGTCAGCTCAGCTGAACTTGTTTGCAATATGCTGAGATGTCTGCATGACAGTTGTCATTTCAGCACCCTTTTCTCTCTGTTGCTGATACAACAGATTCCTTGACATCCAGCTAGCCTCTGAGACCACTAGTTCATTGCAATAAACAGTGGAACTGCAGCCTGATCTCAGGCTAGCCTCCTCCCTTACAGGGATGTGGTACACTCTTTTGCAGAAACAGATCTTTCTTTGCATCAGCTATGCAAACAGTAGCATGTCTGTAGCACTCATAATAAATCACACTGCAATAAAAACTTTAGCATTTCATGCAATTCAGTGTTGCATTTTTACTTTTGCTCCAGGCAATTAGCACAGTATCTTGTGCTTATTCCCGTGAGCCCTCACTCTCACCTGAGCTGTGGTAATGCTTCCAGATTCTTATCTCCCACCTCTGAAATACTGTGTAAGTACATACATCTCTTAACTGAAGAGCTTACAAATTAGAAGGGTATATTTTAGTTCAACCAGTACTTCTCAGGATTGATCTTACTTCAGAGCTTACTTAACCTCTAACACTAAGACAAATGGAAATTCACTACCAACTCACAATGTATGTTTCAATATCTAGTGTTTAAATGAACGTTTTCAATGAACAGGGACGAGTATGATAGACCAATATATAGCTATATATGAAAATGGACTCTGTTAGCACTCTGTATCTACCTCTGAACAGGAAGTACCCCTTCCAAAATAAACATGCCCCTCGTACATGCCACCTAAAACTGGATATTCTCCCTAATTGCTAGTATAGTGAATGACTATCACACATACAAACAAACAAAACAGATACAACAAGTTTTCATGCTCATTTGCTCTTATAAGTATTTTTAAAGGTCACAGCCCTGAAAATTCTATCTCTAGAAAGTTGCAGAAGCAACACACTGTTACTACACTTAAATAAGAAATAAATGTCATGGCTAAAGTGTTAATTACCAGTGAGGACACTGTCAGAGAAACATGGGAGGATATTGTTAAGTCTTTAAATCAGCCAGGCAAAATTTGGGCAATGCCAAAGGAATCTTCTCCAGATGTGACTAGGAATTGAAACTTGGGCTCCTCAACTGAGTGTGCTCTTTGTTTGCTTTAGAGCAAGAAGTAACCCACTGTAAGCAGACAAAAGTGAGTTTTTCCAATAAGCTTTCAAAGTGAAGGTTCACAAACCCATAAGACTGTACTGTCCCATGCAACAACAAGCAGCCCTCTCTCTCAAATACTTTTAATTGGTTTAAGAGACTGTTCTCCTATGCCTGTAACAAATAGTCTGAATTGTCTGTGACACTCAGTGGTTGATCCAGATTAATAATTTGCCATCTGAACTCTGTTTCCACAAATTCACAAGCAATGTGGGAAATTGATAGTGCATTTTCTTTTGGGTATCCTCAATGTGACAAGAAGAATTGCCTTAGGAATCACCTATTCTTCTTCTAAGGACCATATTCAAGTATTTAGTTTTGATGCTTTTTTATTTTTCCTTAAAGAAGTGTACATTGCTAGTACAAAAATAACCTAGAATTGTTTTAATTTTATGTCATTATCTTTTTTCATATTATTTTAATATGTATCTGAACATTAAAGTTTATAACGCTTAAAAAGTAATAAGGAACAAAACAACATTCAGCTTTGGAAATGAGATCAATGCTTCACTAAAAAATGATGTATATGGTTCTTTGTATTTTAAAGTACACTTGTGAATAGGAAAAAATACCCTTTGCTTTATGAAGCTAATTTTGGAATGATACTTTAGTAAATGAATGACTTATGCACTTTGTCTCAATTAAGATGCTTTATACTGAATGATGCTTTTCTTTGGCATATGAAAGTATTTATCCAAAATCAAAGATGCTGATTGTCCCCAAGACACTTGATTATAGTCTGAACTCTTTGCGAAATGGCTTTTTTTGTGTGATTTCCTTTCTGAAATGGAAATTTTCCCCTTGCTGTGACATGATATAATCTACACTCCGTGGCAATGAAACTTGACTGGCACACTGCAAAAACAAGTAGCTATTTCAGGTAATGAAACAGACTTCCTGACACACTTCAGTTGCAGCTTAGTCTAAGAGTTCATTGTTCTGTAGGGTATGCTGGAACAAAGTTACCCTGTAGGAAGCTGGATGCTCTCACACATTATGTTTCTGATTCTCCCTCAGCACTAAGTGTAAAGCTCATGCTTTTGGCTCCACCATGGAGCTACCAATTGTAACTGCAACTGCACTGTTGACACTCATCATACCACTTGAATCCTAAATGTAAATATCTTTATATTATTATCTCTGCCCTACCTATGTGCAGTATAACTTCAGTCACGAGATTTTAAAAGAACATGATGTTTTATCCAGAAATACTAAGAGAAGGATGCTAAGCTATCAAAAGTCAAGTTTGTAAATCAATGCATTTTTGAGACATTATTTAGAAATACAAACGTGACAAAAAAATCTTTTACATGATCAGTGAAGAAGCTGTTTTAGTACATCCCTATTCATCAAACAACTCTAACTTTCTGAAGTTCTTTAACCTCATCATCACTTTCCTAAGTTTATGAACTTTTGCTAGTCATAAAAATATGTTTTCTTACTGAACTTTCTCAGGATGTATATCAAAACTGCAGGATTGTAGTCTGATTGGGTGAAGCTTTTTGTTGTTGATTCCATCTTGAAAGCTGTTATACCATTAATTTCATGTTTCATACTGTGTCATTTCCACACTAGCCTCAGCTATTAAATCCTATTGCTGTCTTCCACAAAGGGGCTAACTCCTTCCTCCCATGCCTTTAAGAAAAACACCTTTAAAAATAACCTTTAATGCAATTTGAAATACCACAAAATGATTGCACATACTGACATGTCGCATATTACTCATCTCCTAATACGCCCTCAAATGAGGACATAACACAGTTCACATTGTTAGGCTCACTGTATTTTAGACACAGGCAGCTGAAGCAGGATTTATTAGCTTTAGGTGTCACATGCTTTGTGTGTATAGGAAGGATTCATCAGTTGTTCTACCTGATAGAGATTTGGGTGTGTACCAACCAAGGAGTATTACTAATCAAGCCTGCCCGTGACAAATCATATTTCAAAATTCTGCAGATTCTGCTCCAAAATATTGGCAACTCATGCATGAGTCACATTATGAAGTTCAATTTGTCAGAATTTTAAGCATTTTGTGACTATGCTATATGAATAAAATAAAAGTATGTAAAGTCTAGTTCCACCTTACTTCAGGCACCCTCTTTCTAAAGTAGGCTTTCTGAGAGAGAATTTTCTGAAACTTAATTCAGCAAGTAATATTTTGCTGAACTTCAGTGGAGCTGTGGCCATACAAAATACCTGACAATCAAGCCATGAAAAAACACAGTATTTGAGACTTTGTTAGACTGGGAACTTTATGAGGTGAATTCCCACCAAAAGTAGAATTTTCATGTTTGAACTGACCATGAAATACACTGAGGAACTTTGACACTTTTCAACTTACCAAGAGTGTCCCTCTACAGTGACACTGACCGAAACTACTCGGGCTGTGGACACAGACTTCTTGCTTCAGAAATAAGCAAACAAACATCTAAAGAGCTATTTTGTCTTCTGATTCTGGACCTTTGATCTGAATCAGCTAGATATGAAATATCTAAACTTGTGGGACTCAGTACACAGTGAGTGACCCAATAGGAAGCAGCAGCATTATTGCTTCCCTGATAAGGCACTTTGACCCTTGGTTTCAATAGCAGTTTCAGTTGGGCAGAAAAATATTTATTTCTGTGCTATGCCTGCTTCCCTTTCTTTTCATTTAACAGCTGATTTGTCAAAGGGACTAAGCCATCAAAACCTTCAATTGTAAGAATTTTCAAAAGTATCCAGTTTAGAAATACGAATTCTTAAAAGAACAATTGGAAAACTAGGTAAGAAAGTGCTCCTGGCTCTTGGCTAGAAGGGCAATACAAAATTTGGAGAGTTTCAGACAGAAGTAGGAGTAGTATTAGTCAAACAGATGCAACAAGTTTAAAAAAATTAAGTTGGTCTCCTCTAATTCTTGATGAAATTTTAGTCTACTAGCCAAAATTTTGTTCCAAATTTTAATGATTTTTTTCTGGACATTTTATATATGACGTTGTCCCAAACTATACTCAACTCCGTTTCACTTTTATTATTTTTGTCCTCAAGTTACTCTATATTTTACTATATTCCTCAACTTCTCAGTTAACTTTACAGAGTACAGTCAGAAGTTCAAGAAAAGAGATGAAGGGAAAAACAAAATACCAAATAATTCATGCCAATAATAAAAAGTGCATCTAAATAGTGCACATTGGCTCCCTTTTTCTTTCATAAAAACATTTCATATGGGATATGGGTGTGTTTGACCAACACCAGAGTGACCAATGACTGACACAGTCGTTATTAGTAATGACTTAATTATTAAAATTATATATTAATTAATTATTTTCATTATTAATAATGAAAACTAGGTAAGCTTGGAGTAAGCTTTCCTTTCTTGGATTTTTTTTCCCATTGTCTTCTGCACTGACAAAAAAAAACTATTATCACACAGGTAGGTGTAGTCTTTCTGAAAATTAGGTAGCATAGATGTGCCTCTATAAATATATTTATGCAGTTGTTTGCTGAACCTACCAAGAAAATCACTGATAGGAGCAAAACCATTTTCTCTACATGCTGTCTGTATGCATCTCCCCCAAAACATACCTGTCTGCTATGATTTTTGGATACTTTTCAAGGTGTTCAAAAACTGTGCCTAGGTAGCTTTTTTAATTGCAGATGCACCTGCATGGGCAAGAGCTATGTATAAAAAGCTGTTGGAGCCCAGATACAGAAGAATGTTTCCTGTGAAAGCACAGGGTTTTGGTTACAAAACAGACTTGTGTGAAAACAGGTCCTTAGCTGCAGTGGCCTAGGTCAGCAATTACCTGGTAACAGCAATAAGCAGGTTCAGTGACACACACAGGGGCAGTTACATCTTCACTCAAAACCAGACATAAGCAGTGCTCAGAAAACTCTTCAAACACTGAGGGATTTCCCCTCCTCCCCCCCCCCCTCCATTTTCATCAATAAAATTTGTGCCTCTCTGCAAGATAGAAGGGCATGTGTCATTGTTATTCATGGAAACTGTCAGGCTTTTTAACTCTGCTGAGAAACAGGAAGAGTGAATGACAGATGGGGCCTGCTTTTTTGGCAAGCAAGATCTCTGCTAGCAGAATGCCATAGAATGAGTCCTAAAAGAGAGAAGAAATGACAATTTTACTTCTTCTTATACATAAACCTCATCTGAAGAGAGGCCTTTCACTGTGAAGTAGCCTGATTTGTCGCATTAACTCCTCTGTATAGAGGCTGATGCTGTTTTCAGTCTTAGCCTTAGATGCCAAATGGTCTTAAAAAGCTTGAAACATTTATATTAGGTGTAATACCACTAAAGCAAGCTGCTTCAGTGGCTTCCCAAAAGCTGGGAAGTATTTAACTCAAGTGTGAAACCTTGAGCAGATGAGCTTGAAGATTTTTTAAGAAACTTCAAAAGTCCTACCTATTGTTGAGGTGTTCAAACTGTAGTGACTCTTCATCTCTCTTAGTATGATACCTTTTCTCTGTTTTTTATGCTTATTAAAAAACAGGTTTTGACTCTTCAGGTCAAAAACATGAGCCAGGGCAATGCACTCCAATACTATACATGTACATTCATGATGTGCCATGGTCCTCAAAGCAAGGTCATTTAAAGCATGGGAAGGACATGAGTGAAAACTCCTCAACTAAGCATGTGTGTGTGGGAACACAGGTAGGCAGGAGAAGGAGGATGATGGCAGAAAGGAAAAATTGAAAAGGAAAATTAATTTTGGGCTAAGCAAAAGTGCTTGTATACATCGAAATGGAGTACTTAATGTTGAAATGGAGTACTTTCTTTGAACTTTGTTCAAAAAAGTCTAAGGTTTTTTGCAGTTTCAAATTTTAACAGTTGCTTTACAATGTTCATCTTTTAACTTTTTTTTTTTTCCCAGTTTGGTGAGGGTGGAGTTTCTGATTTGGTTTTGGTTTTTAACCAGTCCATTTGCTTCCACATGAACTCAAATTCAGAATTTTTTTCTCATTGAGTAGAATCTATAATTACAGCAGAAAGCTTCTTCCTATTTCTTTTTCTTTCTTCTCTACTGTATATGAAACTGTAGATGCATATACTTGGAAAAAGTTCTAGAGATTTTGGGATTCACTACTTGACAGACTTCATTAATCACTTTATAAAGAGCTCTTAACATTAGCTATTCTTAAATTTATCATTAACTTCAGGATGAATGTTTTTTGAAAATCCATTTGGCTCTATTCTTAGCTATTTTTTATCCTTGAACATCTAATGATTGACTTGATATTGTACTAAAGGACTAAAATTAGCTCCCCAAGGTATGGAGGGTCCTCAGTACCCTAGTTATAAAAAATGTTGCCTCTAATAATGAGGGGGGGAATTTTCTGAACTACATTTATTAGGATTGGACAGTATTATGGAAAAATGTTTCTCTTTCAGAATGTTAGCTTTTAAAAAAAATGTTTGCTGAGCCACACAAACAACTACTGGTTTACCACCTTTAACTTCACCTCTCATTTACTTTACCTTTAGATTCACCTCTGATTTACTCCTGATTGCTGTAGCTGAAATGAACGGGGTCTTGCTGTCACTTTAAGTAAAAACCTCAAGCTATATGAATATGCTCAAGAGCTCCAGCTCTGAAGGACAGGAAAAAATGCTTATTGATTTACATTTCAGTACCAGAGGATGTTATTGGCTTTCCCCATGTACATTTCAGCGTTGTCTAAGCACTATCAGCTCTCAAGTAAAGTTTCTGCAGTTCCTGCAGTTGGTTCTGCTTCTGATCTTCTGGAGCCAAAAATTTTCTTTGTCCTCAGTTTCTTGATAGTTATTAGCTAGTCTTTTATCTAGAGTATGAGGAGAACACTCTCCCCACCAAAAAAACCCACAAAAAATTACCCCCCCTCCGATTCTTTACATTTAGGACCACGTAGACACATGCAACATTTTTTACATCTGATAGTGGTTTTCTCACCTTTGTGCTAATATGAAACTCACTGAAATTAAACATTTCAGTTAAAAACTTTCTACCAGCTTTTGATGAAACTCTTTGGTTACTTTCACCTTTATTTCCTTCATAATATTCGGTGATGTCTGTATGTCTTCTGTTTGAGCCTTTAATGTATTCTGAGTCCTACTAGAGTGGAATATCCTATGAGCCTGAATGGAGTCTGAGACTGAAAAGACAGCTTGTGATGTCTGAATTGCAATATCTGAAAAAGTCTTCCAGTTCTTATGAAGGCTATTTTGAAATATGAATAACAACTTCCATGGGAAATACCAAATATATGGTTAGTAAGACTGTAGATCAACCTGACAGCAGCTATTGGTAATAAAGATACTAGTAAGCACTTTTTTCTGAGTGGCATTCTAGTCTTTTATGTTCTAACTTGCCTTATCTCTGCTTTTCAGCATTTGCATGTAAAATGTCAAAGATGTTAATCATAAAAAAGCAGAAAAAGCTTACTAATATCCTTCACAAAAATACTTTCTAACATACTTATCTTGAGCATTGTTTCTTTCAGCATTTCTTTTCTTACTTGAATATAGTAAAATAAATATTGCAAATCACATTCACACAGCTCATCAGAAATCACTGGATTTGGTGATTAGAATTTTAAATAAAATGAAATTTTCTTCTTAATGATGGAGCACTATGCAGTCATTAGAACACAGGTTATGTAATTGCTGGGTTGCACCCATAATAAAAGACCATCATCTTGCTTTCTGTGGAATCTATTATGCCTTTCTACAGTACATGATGGAATTCAATGAACTAATGTTATAGAAATGTGCTGCTTCTCATTTGCTTCATGTTTTCATATACATGTGTACTAGGAATTTGCAATGATGGAACTGGAGCTGTCAGCATTATGATCTTCATTTAAATTCTCTTTGACATGAAATTTCTTCATCTACAAATGCAGAAGGTATTTATACAGCATTCATTGTCCTAGGTTGCCACAGAAATTGGCAAGGGAAGTACTACATGTCATTTTGAACCCTAAGCAGCAAACCAACGTTTTAGTGTGCCCACTTGTCAAGCTGTTGAGTTCTGTCTTGAGCTCTGACACAACAGGGAGAGAAAAAGATGCAGGCCATTACAGTGTTTGAGGTGACACGAGGTGTCTGTGCAAGCCACTAAAGGGGTTTTTTCAGACCTCAAAGACATGCAATGTACCCCAGGGAATGGCAGGAACATGACAAGGGTCTGGGGTATGTGATGCTCAGCAGACTGGGAATGCATGAGGACAACAGAGGTAGGAACAACCTGGGGCCATCTCACCCATTCATCCTTTTAAAATTTTAACTGAAATAAATGATTCCCAGTGCAGGACCCAGGCTTAGTCCAGCCCAGCACCAGCCCCAAAACAAAACAAAAGGCAAATGAGCAACTCAGAAATGTGGTGTTCCCTCTAGCTCATTCTGCTCTCCTGTTTGTCAGTGTAGACATCTCTGAAGTTTGTTGGTGATGCCTCTAGTGAAAAATCGGAACTTAGGGTGACATCTCCTACCTTTTGATATATTCTGCACATTTTACAAGTTTGACTTCCAATCTTGTTAAGGAAGCTTTGCAGAATGTACTGTTTTATTTCCGTAATACAATGTTATTTTAGATCCAACCTGAATCAGATTGTGTGATAAAAGTGTGAAGGCTCTGCGCATTATCAGACAAAGGAGACTCTTGCATGTGAAACCGGTAATGTTGATCTGAGGTCTTACTAGATACTTGGAAAATGTATAGCAAGGTTTCTGAAATGGAACAGCAAGAAGACTGAAAAGGGGGGCTGATCTTCAGAAAAGCAAAATGCTTTTCCTAACTATCACAGAGCTGAGTTTTTTCTGGTCTTGCAAAGCTAATGCTTCTGTTTGTTGAAAAAGATGATCTAAAAGAAGATATCTTTCTTCATCCAAATTTCTGCAAATGCCATGTTCCTGTACCATATTTAGGCCTAAATTAGTGTGGATTTGTGTGGAAGGAAGAATGAGCAACTATTTTTCCTGACATCAGTGTTTTATGATTACTGAGCTATTTAGAAATATTTGACATTGTACTGATTTTGTCTCTCAAAATAAACTTTTCTGATTACCCTTACATTTCAGTGATTTCTTTTGTGCAGTAGTGAATCTGCAGCTTGTGAGGTAACTGGCAAAAAGTCTGATCCATCAGCATTTTTGTTTGCTTTCTTGAGTTTATAGTGGCACAGCAACAATGAAGAAGCAATCATCCATCATCCAGCTAGTCAAACAGAACAAAGTTCTGAAAGTGGAAATAATTCATGATGTTATCATTGCTCACTCAAGTCCTATGTGACTTCTCTGGAGTTTTTCTTCTAAATTTTAATCAAACTTTGTAATTCTGGAATAGGAGCAATGCTGCTTTTTAAATGCCAAAGGTTTGGGGATGGGATGTGGGATGGGACACGCAACTTCCCCAACAATATTTCCATATGATTTAGGTTTTTTCATTTTTTTAAAATCTTTTTTTAAGGTAATGGACCTTTAAGAGTACTATGGCTAGAAAATTTCCACTAGCTAAGAAGAAGAGGTCTTCAGATTTACAAATGCTTCAATTTTAATAAATTGAATTTAATAAAAAGCTTTTAGTATACTTCTCAAGTAAATTTTCTGGCTCTATGCAATATTGACAAATTCAGTAACTTAAAAAAGCAGAAGCCAAATTTCAAAAAAGGGATTTATCTCGAGTTTACTCTGGGAACTGGATTTCTTGATTTCCTATATGCATAGGCAGGGTCCTAGCTTTCAGCTGAATTTCTCAGTTAACTTTGACAACAAGAGTTTGACTCTTGAAAGTGTCAAAAGAGAGTCAAAAACAAGAGTTTGACTCTTGAAAGACTCTTGAAAGAAAATCCCAACAAATGAGATTTACAAGACATATTCCCACAGCAGCAGTACAAATATGTGCTGATGATTTTGAAACTATTTATTGCTATTTAAAGCCAGAGTCTACATACAAAAAAGCATTTCATTTTTTTGAGGTGAATATGTTGAAACTTTTCTCTGAAGAAAGTATTGAAAATAAAGGTTCTCTGTGGGAGTTTGGAGGATCTTGAATTTTGAGCTTTTGTAAAAGAGTAGTTTTTGTTTTACATCAAATTTCCATTTCTACTATGCTACCAGCATCATGCCTTTCTCTTGAGGTTTAAGTGATCTTAAGACAATGACAGAGGATGTGAGGTGCTCTAAGAGACCCTTGGATGTCTGAGGATGAAAACCAGGTGTGATAAAGCATGTCAGTCCCCTAAATACCAGAATCACCAATTGTTTGCAACTCTGTTTCAGATCAGAGTTGTACTAGCAAAAGGACAGATCCCTTTGCCCTTCTTTCTGCTTTTGAAAGTGTCTTGCAATGCTTTCTCCCACTAAGCAGTTTGAAAAAATCATGGGAACAGACCTGGCCATTTTACATCCTGCATTACCCAGAGGTAAATACTATAATCAAAGCAAACTCCCACTGCATTACCTTTATACACTCTTTTATACAGTAATATTACAGATGGTTAATCACCATTTTACTAGATTCATCCGCTGCTTAGAGCACATCAACCTCTGCTGTTTGTAACAGTGAATATGAAGGTAGATACTTTGTCTTTCATGTGAGGGCAGAGTTTTGCTTCTGCAATAAATGCACTGAGTAGTGGATTTCCTGCATGAGGAGAATTGATTAGCCATGACCTGAGGTCCCTTTTGAGTGATTCTATACATAAAACTATAATCTCAGAAAATTTACCTTGGAGGACTTCAGCTTCTTGTTTGGAAATGCATGACTGAACAGCTTCTGATGGTCATCTTGCTTTGCAGTTCTTATCCCTGCTAGGGTGCTTTACACTCTCTTTACACTCTGATATGACTCTAGGTCATATCAGAAATCTTAGTGGAAGTTTTGTCCTAGGAGAACATGGAAGGGTGGAAATGAAAATACGTCCCAAATACACTAAAATGTGGTGCCAACATGTGTATGGTTTCAGGATGCTGCTCTTTCATTACTTATCATTTATGACTTGAGATTTCAAACATCAAATACCTGAATTTTGAACATATTCCCACTGAAGAAATTGTCTATTCTGCAGCTTCACTGCAAGTTCTTCTAGGGCAAGCACAAGTTATTGCTGAATGTCTTGTATATTTGCAGCTTTTAACTTTTAACTAGCACAACAGTGATGTTTTCTTTTTCCTTCCTTTCTTTAAACTAGCTTTAAACTAGTGCTTTAAAAATTCAGCAAAAGTTCTGCCTAATAGGGCTAGGTGTCTTCAGATTATGTGAAAAAAATATTTGCTGAAAAAATACATCTTTAATTCTTTACAAAGCAGACATGAATCTGCCAGTTGTGGCCTATGACCCTTACTACAAAACCATTCTCAGGATTCAGGAAATTAAATTGAATTTCATCTCTTGAGAGTCAATGTCTGCATTCGCTTCAACCTCCAGAGGCAGACATAACTGGCAAGCTGTGGAATTCCAGATGCAACATCTCCTAAATCTTTCCTGCCAGTAGTCCTACTTTTTCTACACAATTATTATATGATCTCATAGCAATCATTTCTATACTTAGGATGGTTTTAGCTATTATGCTTTTTGCACTGAGTGGAGGAACATCAAGGCTGAATGCCTTCAGTCAAAAAGGCAGCTGAATCAAAATTTCCAATATGCTTGGTAAATTTCCTAACTCTGAATGATCAACTACAATATTAAGTGGAATTTCTGACAAGATCACTGCCCTTTGGTTTTCTGAGTACTTTAATATTTGGATGGATTAATCTCTTAAATATAAACTCAAATTTTTAAATTTCAGTTGAACTGAATAACTTCTTGGTTAGCTGCATCAATAAAAAAAGCGTAAATGCTTGCATAGCCCTTTTGGTGATCTTTTGTGATGTCCTTATGGCCTGGCAGGGGTGAAAAGGTACCAATGAAGTACATCCTTTGTCACCAAGACAACAGAACAAGACTTGCACATGACAATCTTCTAAGCAAGATTACTTTACTTAGGTATTTCAACTTTTCTGGAAACTACAGAGAGAGTAAAGTATCAATGGCATTCTCTTAAATGTAGGAACATATATTTTGCAGAGCTCTGTGAGGAACTAAAGTTCTTGCTAACAGTTTGGATTGCAGAATTGAACAAATTTATTACATTTGTATACGACAGTGGAAGATAGGCTTAAATTCAAAGTGTTTTTGACAAGCTGGATAAATATTTTGGAAAAAATGTTATATTCAATAAAGACAGTAAAAAATGGAGAAATATTCAGCCATAGAAATATGAACAATGGATTAGGTGATCTTGAGGGAAACAAAACTGACCAGAGCTTAAATTTTATCACTAAGTTACAAGAAAAGCTTGCATTCCATATGGAAGCACGGAAAAAGAGTACACACGGTGACATGTGCATGCCTTTATCCTTCTTTTCTTATAAACCATACAAGATTCCAAGTAGCTTATTAGCTCCAGCTTTGGACTTCAAATAAGATACAAATCAGTTGAAGACAGTCCTGATGAAAGCATGAGGATGCATCAGCTCTTGAGATGTCCTGGAGTGCCTAAAGAACAATTTCTGGAGGTGGGCTTTACCTGTGTTAAGACTGAGTTAAACTGACTGTTTCCTCTTCTAATTTGCTTGCTATCCCTTTGGTGGCTAATGCAATACTCTGAAATCACGGCAAGGGAGGTTCAGGTTGTACATTAAGGAATAGTTTGCAATGGCAAGTCAAAACAGATTGCCTGAGGAGGCTGGAGTGGTGCTATCGCTGGAGGACTTCAGAATGGGTTACACACACGCTTATCAAGAATGACACATACATGTAGTTGATTGTGCCTTGGGGCAGAGCCACAGAGGAGTTGAACTTGCAAGGTCCCTTCCAATCCTACTTTTATGTAAAGAGCATTATGCTGCTTCCTCTCATCCCACCTTCATCGTTCAGTTTTTCTGTTCTGCCTTCAAGCTTTCCCTTATCTCCAGCTACTCTCCTAAAAATATCCTTTCTACTGCCCCTTTTACTATTTTATGCATATGTAGGAAATGCTTCCTGAACAAGATGGTTCTGTGGATGGACAAGACTGATCTCATCCATGGAAAAGGACAGGACTACTTCTCACCATTCGTAACTATGTAGTGTGGTTACAGAAAGAAAATTCTTACTGCAGGATTAAGACCTAGACATTCAGAAACATTTTGGCCACCAATAGGAACAGGGACTGTAGATGAAGTGAGAGCTTTCTATACACAAGGCAGAAAGGAAGTTAGAGATAGCTTTGTTTTCTAATATTAGTTCTGAACATGTCAACGTTATGAGTCTGATACACATTTTTCCACTGTTTGATGTGACAGAACTGAAAGGGCAGTAGGTCCTAGCAAGCTTGACCTGAGCGTCCTCCTGTTTTGCTGAAAGGAGTTAGTTTGGGAAGGCAAGGTAATTACAATGCGTAGTCAGAACGAGCAGCTGAACTCAGACCAGAAGCCCAAACGTCTCCGACTGCAACACGCTGGGTACAAATCGACATCACTTTGAACATCTCCTTCCCCCGGTGCTGCTACCGAAGTGGGGTATGACCTCAGCCCCCCGCGGTTCGCGGAAGGCTGGAGCTGCTCAGGTTGCGGCCGGGCGGGCTCCGGAAAGGGGGCGCTGCGGGGGGAGTCCGGGGAGACCCCGGCAGGTGGGCGCCCCAGCACCCCGGCAGGGAGCCGCCTGCGGGCTCTCCGCGCGGTTCCCCCCGCATTTCACGTAGCGCCGAGGAGGACGGACCGGAACGGGAATTGCAAGCCCCGTCCCCGATGCGCGGCGGCGGCAGAACGAGCAGCAGCAGCAGCATCGCCCGGCTCCGGCCCGCGGGCCCCGCTCCGGGCTGTCGCTCACCGCCTCGCCCGCCGGGGGGAGCGGCGCGGAGCAGGCAGAAGGCGCACATGGGGCGGCCGGGATGAGGAGGCGCGGTGGGGCGGGCCCGGCACCGCCCGTGCCCGGCCCGCGCACATGGTGGCGGGGGGCTCGGGCCCCCCTCCCTGCCCGCCTCCCCGGCGCGGAGGGGCGCGCTCTGCCGCGGCGCCGGCATCCGCCGTCTTCTGTTTTTTGGGTTGTGGGGTTTTTTTTTGGTTTTTTGTTTTTTTTTTTTTGAACTCTTGCTTAGCAAATTGCGCGTGATGAGCTCATGATGCCGCGCCCCCCCCGCCCNCCCCCGCCCAGGCTGGGGCAGGCAGGGGGACGTGAGGCGGGCGGGCGCGGCCAGCGGCGGGGGCTCTGCACGGCCGGGAGGAGAGGAAGCCCTCGGTCCCGTGCTGTTTACTGGACTCGAGTTGTGAGGCTTTCCCCTCTTTTTTTTAAAGNCGCCCCCGGCGGGGCTGCGGGGGGCCCGGCGGCGGCCGAGGGCGCGGAGCGGGAGCGGCAGCACGTGTGCTTGTCCGACCGCCGCGCCGGAGAGAGAAAGTTGTGAGAGCATCTGAGTCTGCCGGGCTGGGCTTCCCCGGGAAGGGCAAGGGGTGAGCAGGCACAGAAGCTGCCTCTGAAATTAGGAGGACGTGGGATTTTGTGTGCTGCGTTGGTCAGCTGAGGGTGATGCTGGGCTCTAATTTTCATTACAAGAAGTGGAGGTCTTACTGCAACTTTTTGTTTGCCTGCTTCCCTGCAATACTTCTCGAACTGGTGTGTGGCTATAGGTCTGCTGAAATTGCTTGGTATCCATGTAGATATCTTACCACCGAGATTTTTTGTTTCCTTTTCTGTTGTAAATTCGACAGAAGTGACTGGTAGTGGTTTTTTCTCTTCTGAGAATTACTACTGTGACCTGATGAGGCGACGCTGTATTTAACTGCTTGTCAGACTGATGTCACAAAGAACTTTGAAATATTTTCAGTTTACAGTTTTCTCGATCACTGTTATTAATAAGACCAGTTGACATAAGCTGTTTTTTGCTTGAGTTATTCTTCAGCTTGATGGGTTTATGTGTGGCTCATAAATCACAGTATGACCTGCATTAAGTGAAGTTTAGTTTTAGGTAGTTGTTGTAATGCACTTCTTTATAACCCTGCCTGTAATTTACCAAAGCTTGTGTTTGTTCTGTTCAACAGTACAATGCTCCTACACTGTAATTGTCAGTGTAATTTAAATATAACATGAATGTTTCATAGATCATTGGTAAGAAATGATGGGATTGTATGATCTTTTACCTTGTTTACCACTTATATAGCCTTCGCATTACAATGTACTAGATGGCATCATATATCATTTTAGTGTATTAGTACCCTTCATTTCAAGGGTCATCACCCACGTATGGTCAATGGCTTCAATTGAGCAATAACATATTTGATTCTTTGTTAATAAGGGTATCCATTACAGAAGTTAGTCCTCCAGAGTATCATAACTTTGGTTAATGAAATATGCTGAGTATTACTAGAGGATGAAGTTAAAGATATCTTCTTAATTTGAAGCTTACTTTATGTTTCCATGGGTTTTAAAATGCAGTAGGTGTCAGGTGTTAAAATTTAGTTGGAAGTAATTTCTGCTGAAAGAAAATTATGCATGATCATAAGTGTCTGTCATTAGTTTACAAGGTGCACACTGCAGTCTTTGCAGTTTCTAATTTACTTTGTGACTTAGGAGAGCTAAGGTATTCAATGGAAGTAATGACTTCCATGTGTGTTGCATGGCTCTTTAGAACATACATGCCTTGAAGAAATTTCTAATGTTCAAGAGTGCTCTCTAAGTAGAACATAATTTGATAACACTGAAAGGGAGCTTTTTAATTAAAAAGAAAAGGGGGGGGTTTGGATAAAGTGATGTGAAACGTAAAAGCTAAGCATATGTCAAGGACTAGAGAGGCTTTCTAGTAAGACCCCAAAAAATTTTACATCCTAAGTTTTCTGAAAAGGTCTTTTTCCTAGCTTCTTTCTTTCTCCCCCTTTTTTTTCACCCCTTCCCTTTTCTCTCAGTCTGAATACTAATTGAGCAGTAATGGGACTGTTTAATGGATAAACAATAAAAATGAGCAGTGAAACTTTGAACCTTACAGCTGACTCTAATGTAATTCTGTTATCATGGTAAGTATTGAAATCATGTTGGCAATGTCATTACCCAGTGAGGATGGAAGGTTGAAGTACAGACAAGTAATGGAATTAGGTTACTTATGTCTTTTGATGTGCACATTATAACCCAAAATACTTACAAGGAACAGGGATTGAAATACGGGTTTGAGTTCAACTCCCTGAAATATAAAGAAAATTTTAAGACTTCTTTGTGACTAGCTTAGAAATGAGGGTAGTTTCTTTCATACTAGAGAAGACTGCATTAGAAATAGTATCCTAGTAGAAATGTAACTTCTCTTCCCTATTAAGTTAGTAGCAGATACGAGAATTTCAGCACTCAGCACAGTTATTCTTTGCCCTTGAGGTATTCAATTTCTTGATACTTTGTGTGACTTAAGTTTAGAGGTCAGTCCTACTGAAACTGCAGCAGACTTTTCTTACATATTCTAAGATCGTGTTAGGTTACAAAGGTGTGTGTGTAGAGTCAGCAGTTGGACTGTTGAGGTGTGTCCTGACCACGGGAGAGAGGCAGAGCTGTCTGTGACTTCAGTAATTTAGTTACAGGCTGAGCTGGCTTTGCCTATGTGGGTAGAATGAGTGTCTAGTTGGTATTCTGACCTTGACAGTAATGTTTATAAATGTACTGTCTTGTTTTAAGAGCAATTGAATTCATGTTATAGATCATCAGGTGGTTTTGAGGAGATGGCGTGGTGAAATGATGTTTTGACTACTTTATAAATTAAGCTTTCCCATTCATTGCTGAAACAAACATCTCCAACATTCCCTTTGAATGGGGGCTCTGTCAGCCTCTCCCACCACCTCAGCTGCTTGCCATAGCACCGGAGTGAAGGAGGGATGGCAGTCTGATGGAGGAGGTATTGATATCCTGGCAGCAGTAAGCAGAGCAGCTGTTCAAAAGCAGTCCACAACGCAAAAATAGTCTGTTTCTATCAATGGTAGAACAGTGTCCCCTGGGGACTGTGTCGTTTCCAGTGCATGGAAGAGGCACTTGCATTCTTTACTGCTATCTAGAAATTCTAATGTGACAAACTAAGTTGACTTTTTTTCATGAAAATAGTGCTGCAATAAGTTACATAAGAATTTTTTTCGTTGTGCAAATTCTGAGTAGAGAAGCTCTTTAAGAAAAATTGAAGAGTGAAAAGATGATACAGCTATGATTTCAGACAACGTTAATGATTTTTATTTTTACATTAATTCTATAAATGTTATTAATCTCTATGAACCTTTGTTTCATATAAAATTTTTAGAGCTGTCATGTTTTCACTTGAGAACTTGATAGGCTTGATTTTTATATTTTGGTTATTATTTTTACTTCTGGTTTATCATATTATTTAAAGTGGAACTTCAAGGGTAAATGTACATGTAAAGGTTCTGGGTTATGTGGTGCAACAAGATTTCCATAAAATACAGTTTGACATGAGTGGTAGACACAAGGGAAAAAAAGACTGTAGTTTATTTCTAGTTTAATCTTCCTAAGATGGCCTTCCTTGCTATACTGTGGGAATAAGGGAAATTGAATAGGATACTTTTATTGCCCGTTGAAAAAGAAGTCTTAAAAATTCCTTAAAACGTTGTGATGTCCTTGAGTTTTGATTACAGTTTTTACAGTTAGTTTAACTTTGGAGGGAGAGTTTGTTTTTTTGTCACTGAGATATTATATCTGTGATGTAGGTATCTTGTCTGGTCTTTTGATAAAATTCCAAGACCAGGGTGTTTGGATACTAAGTTATGCTGGTAAAACTTTTAATTTCAGTTTTGTTTTCTATGGAGGAAAAGCAACAATTTAGTGCAACCAGTAGGATGTAATTGTCGTCCAAACCCAGTTATCTTGTGCTATCTAAAGTTAGCGCTACTTTGTTTGGCTACAGTAAGGCTTTACCCTTGTCTGGTCATACATTGTCAGTATGTGAAACATAACTTCATGTAAAAAGTACCAAATTTCTTGCAGCAGTTTTCCAGTGTCTGCTATGTAGGTATTGTCATATATGTTTCTTTCTGTTCATATGGGAGGCCAGTGTGGGTGGTGACTGAAAGGAGAGCAGCCTAATGAAGTAACCCCTAATGTATTTTGTATTTTTTTCATTCATCACATCCCTGCTTCCTGGTGTCAAATCTCCTCAGTTAAAATTGAATTAAACAGCAGCATCTCTTAGTCACAGATGCTCTGTAATACTTACAGGTGTATTACTGAGATATTTTATAATGTGTAAAGTAAGGAAAGCAGGTAGATTTGTGGCTTCCTCTCACTTATGCTGTAGTGTAGTGAGGGGCGCTGCTTTAACCTCCTGACTGGGGCACTTCTGCTGGGGAAACTGGTGATGGTGTTAGCCTTTTTTATTTTCGTGCATGCATGGTGTCCAGAACAAAGAGCAAAAGCAGTGCTGTGAGGGGGAAACATTATTTCGTGGGATAGTCATGGAGCTCTCTTTCCATTGTCCAGTGAAGCCTGTGCTTCCATCCGGTTAGCCCCAAGATCTCATGGGATAGTGAGGTGTGGATTTCAAGGAACTCTTTAGGATAAGGAGAACTTAGTTCTTACAAATCCTAGGCCTCTATTGTGGTTGGCAAACAGGCACAAAATTGACTTACTGAGGCTGGTGGTTATGAAAGTAGTGACTTTGTCTTCTGAATGCAGAAAGCAACTTCAGCCTAAATTCTGTCTTGCAAGCAGTCTTTAGTTTCTGAAGTCTGTGAAAGAAATGAAAATTTAAATTTACCCCAGAATGCAGTGTTTCCTAGTGTTTAGCACACAGGTTCTGACAATCATAAATTTTCCAGGACAGTTAACCCTGTCAGCTCACTATTGATGCCAGCAAAGTACAAAGCTTGAGTTGGTAAATTCTGTTCCTGGTGCATAAAAGCAGCATCTTGAGAGCACAACTTTCTTTCTCCCCCTCACCACTCCCACCCCCCAAGCTCTGTTACCCTTGCTTTTCTGGTTGATTTCAACAGCTGCAAAATCTTGTACAAAATATGGTTTGGTTAGGACATAAATATACACATATTTTCTATTATTACACTGTTAGGACACTGTCAGTTACTTCTGTATTTAGTTCCACTGTCTCAATTATTTACCTTTGCTTTCACCACAAACTTATGAGGCAGGAGAGTTTTGTTTCTCTTTAGCAGAGTAGCAAATAAAGTATAGAGTGACAAACAGACTCAAGTCTACCAAAGTAGCTGCTTGGCTGCTGCTGACATTTGTTTGTACTATTTTGGGAGAGTATCTGTCAGACCATAAAAAATACTGATAATAAGAAGCCTCCGTTTCTTTGGTCAGTTTCTGTTCATGTGCTATTCCAAGCAAGTCATCGTTTTTGTCCTCAGAGCAGCAGCTGGGACCTGTTGTGTTCAATACTCTTTTATTTATTTATTGATTTTAATTTATTAACGATCCTGTTAATTGCTGTGCTGATGTGTCAGTTCCAAGAGTCCCTGTACCTGCCATGACAAAACAGAGTTTTTAAAATGCAGAGCATTAGCAACCTGAGTTTGTCTTTTAGGTGTTTTAAGTCACACAATTGATGCTTGTGTCATTCAGTTCTTTTACCTAGATTGTTCATATACAATTTCATTCCCTTGTATATATTGGAGCCTACTGAGGAAAATATAATTTGAATTCTAAAACCTTTGTTACAATACTATTTTTGGCAATAAAGTATCTAAAACCAGTATGCTTCTGTTGTATTCAGTACACCAGAGGGAGCCCTCCTGTGGTTAATTTAATACCTGCCAATTTTCAGGAGTGTTACTAAATAGAGTATATCTTACAGGACAAAATAGACAGGCTTATGTATTTCATTTTCTTTCTATTTAACTCAACATTTTTAATGCATTTCAGCTAATTTATTGTGCATAGTAATTTTGGCTTAACCCAAATCAAAACATGAGATCAAGAAACCTCAGTGCATGCCAACTCTTGGACTTGTAGAACGACTGCTGTGATGAAGGGGACTGCATGGCCTTATTGAAGCGGTGGGGTGCAAAATTGCTCAATTATTATGGGGGTTACCCAAGCTGTGTTTTGTCCCCTCATTGGGATGCAATGCTCAGTTCTTTCCTACGCTTCCTCATCTCCCTGTGCAGGGAATTTCTCTTGTGTCTGGCTGTGAAGGATTGCAGTGGTGCTATAGGTACGTCGTGGTCAGGAGCCAGACTGCGCTGTGTGTGTGGCCAGGTGTCTGTTCACATACAGAAGAAAGAACAATTCAAGCTTTTCTCTTGTTTTTAATGCTCAGACAGGTAACTTACGGTCTTTGTTTAGCAATGTGCTGATGCACACATTTATTATAGCAACTGACTGCAGCAAAACTGTGTGTGTACTGACTGTTTTGATGGATTTGGGCCAGGAGCGGACATCTTGGCTACTTTAAATTAGTCTGGAAAAAATTAATTCAGAGATCAACAAGTTAAATGCAATGCAACTCAGGAATCTCAAATTAAAATTTCTGCATGTATTGTAAATGTTCCTCATGGTCAAAAGACCAAATTGTGCTGACTGAAAGAATTAGTAGTCCTATTCTTTTAATTTCTTGGTTTTTTTGTTGGTTTTTTTTTTTTGTTGTTGTTTTTAATGTGAAAGGGCTTCATTAGGAGATGGCAACCTTCTGAACCTTCTTTCAGAATTCCAGTCTGTCATGTTTTAACCTTGGCAGGCAAGTAAGCACCACACCACTGCTCTCCCACTCCCATCTCAGTGGGATGGAGGAGAGAATCCAAAGGGTGAAAGTGAGAAAACTCGTGGGTTGAGGTGAAGACCATTTAATAGGTAAAGGAAAAGCCCCACATGCAAGCAAGAAACACAGAACCAATTCACCATTTCCCCTGGGCAGGCAGGTATTCTGGCTTCTCCAGGAAAGTCAGGCTCCATTATGCATAACAGTTACTTTGAGAAGATAAATGCCATCACTCCTGTTGTCACCTCTTCCTTCAGTTTTATTGTGACCCTGATGTCATATGGCATAGCATGTTGATTAGTTGTTTCTAGCTGTATCTTCTCCCAGCTTCTTGTACAGTCCCAGCCTCCTCACTGTCAGGGCAGTACAAGAAGCAGAAAAGACATTGACACTCTGTAAGCTCTCCTCAGCAACAGCAAAAACATCCCTGTGTTATCAGCACTGTTTCCAGCACAAATCCAAAATACAGCTCCCTACCAGTGGCTGTGAGGAAAATTAATTTTATCCCATCTGCAATCAGCATGTAATGTAAACTGGTTTTTGAGGTCAAGCTCTGTAATGGTTCATTGATTTCAACCTGATTTTGACAATTGTCACATTTGGAAGGGTTTCATTGTGTGATATACTTGTCTGGGTAGTCTTATTCAAAATACGTCTTCAACAGAGAAATCCTTTCCCTCCTCTTTGTAAGAAACACTATGGGAGAGACCTGCTTGTGATGGTTTGCTCAAGAGGTAAAGAGGAAGAAAATCTATTGCAGGGATTTATCAGGACTTCATGCTTATTTTTGAAATTCTTTACCTTCGTTTACATGATTTTCACGTATTTTTCTACAACATGGCTCCAAGTCTATGCAAACACCAAGTGATTCAAGTCAGCTATTTAATCACCAAAGTAATAACAAAGAGAGTTGCAGGGACAAAAATGATGAAGTGTATGTCCAGCTAACATAGAAATATGTAGGCCACAATATCCCACTCTCTTCTGGATGCTTGTACTCCGCAGGGCCAGAGCTGTCATGTTTCTGTTCAAGGTCATGTTTCACAGGGACAGTGTTTCCTTATGCTGTCATTTTAAGATCTCTTGGCAGATACTATTGAAGGAATTTCCTATTACATCTTTCTCTGGTCAAATCATGTTTATTGAACACCTCTGCCCTTAGGAAGCAGTCACTAGCTGAAATATGAGGCTTTCTTGTCACATGTGGATTTAACAGATAACTACAGCATCCATTTCCCCACCAGCACCTCCAGCTCTTGGTTACCTTTCCATGCCAGAAATTTTCAGCCAAATCCCTGATGACAGTACACAATGGCATTTGACAGATGCTTCATTGAATCATCTGAAACCACCTCCAGAACAGTATAAACCTAACTGCCAGACTTTTCTCTGAAGAAGTTGAAGAATGTTTTTGTGTTGTCTTCAGAGACATGTGAACAGCCACCCCCATGAGAAATGCAGCAGCAAGAAGTTGGGAGAATGGTGCCATTGGCAGTACCATGCATGTGCAGTGCCATGAAACTTGCCATGTTTGTTTCACCTGAGAGCTACCACGTCCAGTGCAGTTTCCTATGTGTTGCCAGTTGTTGTTTTTTGTTTGTTTCTTTGTAATGCGAAATTTACAGTGCGAATTTGATATAGTAGACTAGAAAATCTGGCCTGTACGACTGAAATGTTTCATTGATCAGTGATAAACCCTTGATTCCGTGCTTAAGAAGCAGTGGCAATTGAACAGTTTTCTTGTTTGCTATACAGTGGTTTATGACAGCATGTGGTACTGCTAAGAGATTTAGCTAGGCTGTGTAATGATCTAAACTAGAATTTTGTCAGGACACCAGTATTAGTACAAGGTGCTTTAGAAATTGGATTGCTCACTGAAGTGTGTAAGTGTGGATTTATCAGACTAACTTAAGGTGCTCATTTGCCTAAAGAAGCACAATTTTTCATGCTTGTACTTAGAATAACAGATGTGTTTATTTAGAAAATTTTAGCCTGTTTACTTACTTTTGCTCTCTGTAAATAGTTTTCTATCAGTTCAGTGCGAGGAGAAGGCAGACAAATATTTAGGACAAGTAAGAACATTTCATACCAGTCTATGACAAGTTCCTTTTATAGATGGGGAAGAGGAAGGACTCCTTGTGCCTCTATTCAGAGCCAATGCCTGGGAAATACAGGCCTTGCAGTGTCAATGGCTCCTCTACTGTGAGTAAGTATTTTACCCCTTATGTTTCTGCCTCACTGTGATTAAAATCTCCCAACTTTACATTAGATAAAACAATTTTGTGTCTCAGGCAGTTTGTTTTCCTGTTTTGTCACCCAGTCTCTGGGCTGAAATTTGCGGTTGTAACTTTTGGGTGAACTTTGGGTAACTTTGCTGAAACTTTTTGATTGTGTCCAAGGGAGCAAGGTCAAGCAGTGCAGATGGACTGGAGAGGTTTGCGATGTTCGCACCCACAAGAGATAGCTCCTGCAGATACTGGCAACTGAAATACTCTCTGTGCAGATTGACTTCACCCTTGGCAAAACTTGGCTTGTCCCTGGCAAAGCCTGCACACATGCAGTAGTAGTTAGCCAGAGGTAAGTACTAGATAACTTGAGGAGAGACTATAAATTGCACTAAATCTAGTGCCGAAGCTGCATTCTTCAGTGCTTCTCCAGTTCTGAATCGTCTGTCTTGAACAGAATTAATACGTGGTTTAATGCAATAGTTGACTCTTCTAGTATGAGAGCACAATGCCTAATGTGGTTTTTCAGCTTTTATTTTCAACATAGCAGCACACTTCCATCTCTTGCTGCTTTTTCTCTTTTTTATTTGCTTTTTCTTGGGGGGAAACCCTCTGCATTTCAAATTATTTAATGTTTTTTATATCCCACTTAGTTCTTGGGTAAATTACTGTATTGGAGTAAGTTGTGTAAATTTTTAGACTGCTTTTTCTATAGAGTAGTAGTTTCACATTAGCATGGAGAATGCACTTAAAAGACACATTAATGCCATTCAACAAGCAATAAATTTATATTTTTCTCAGACTCTGATAAATGACTACGTTTTGAGTTGCATTCGTGATGGGTACAAAATGAATGACAGACTTGAATGGATGCTGTTTCCACAAAATGGCTCAATATAAACTAAAGTGACATTCAAATTGCTGATCAAATTTTACAATTATAACACCAGTATAAAAATGTAAATTTAGAACTTTTATGACATTGAGCAACAAATTCTCCTCTAAAGTTACAGAATCATTAAAGACACAATACAGATGAGAATAAAAAATGCTTGTGATGGCTCTAAAAATTAGCAGGAAAAAAAATCACATGCAAAAGTCTTGCAATAAAAACATTCCTGCAGCATATGTAACCTGTGTTTCACATCAGATTAAGTCTTTTCCAGCATCCTTGACATAATTTCCAGTAATGGTGAAGCAGTGGCAATTTCTGCAAGCACATGGAGGTGCTCCTCCATGGAGGTCATATTTATTTTGAATGATACTGCTGAACTATATTGAGAGGAGTGTGGTTTTATATCTCTATTTTTCCTAAAGTAATCCATTTCATAAATACAAGCCCAATGTAAGTGCAGCCAGAACATATATATAAGCCTTTACTATAAGCTATAGCTTTGCTATCATGAAAGTGAAGTTGTGTTCACCTCCACCAACTGCTTATACTGATGGATTTTGAAATCTGGCATTTTTAGCAATGTAGACAGACATGCTGTGTGAGCAGGAAGTGCTTCAGAGGAGGACAGAAAACTTCTGGAATTCCATTAGGGAAAGCAGCAAAGCTGCAGAGGGATGGAAAATAAATTTGACTAGAAACAAGGTCCATTACCTTCTGCAATCTTCTCCTGTCTTCCAAGTCTTCTTGCTCCCTGAGGAGAGAGTGCACCAGGAGCAGTAAAGATGCTGAGATGTTTTTTAAACCATTCTTACACAAAGTGTTGAGAGAAACCATTTGACAAAGCATTGTTATTAATGTGAGACTTACTGTCTCTAAACCAGAGGTGGTTTCTCAGCAAAATTCTAAGTGCTGTAGTGCATGTGCAGACCCCACAATAGTGCAGTTGCTGAAGATAAAGGTGTTTTCTCTGAAGCAACTTCAGTATGAACGTGTGAGAGACATTTTTCTTCAGATGCTTAAGACTCACAACAGATGTCTCCTTCAGAAGCAATGAAGAAAAAATGCATTTTATATTGGGAACAAGGAAATGGAGATGGCATCATGCTAAGCAGCAACCTGTTTCTGCATCTGGAATGGATGTGAATGACAAATGAACACGGGAGATTCTGCTGGTTTCAGCTGAGACAATTTAGAGTAATTTTCTTCATAGTTTCTGGTATGGGGCTGTGTTTTGGATTTGTGCTGAACGCAGGGTTGATAATATAGAGATGTTTTTGTTATTGCTGAGCAGGAGTTGCACAGAGCCAAGGCCTTTTCTGCTTTTCATAGTGCCACGCTGGTGAGGAAGGTCGAGGTTCGTGGGAGCTTGGGAGGAGACACAGCCAGGAGAGGTGACCCAAACTGACCAAAGGGATATTCCAGACCATGTGGCATCATGCTCAGTATGTAAAGTGGGGGGAAGAAAGAAAAAGAGGAGCAATGTTTGGAGTGATGGTGTTTGTCTTCACAAGTCACCATTAAACGTGGTGGGGCTATGCTGTCCTGGAGATGGCTGAACACCTGCCTGCCCATGGGAAGCACTGAATTCATTCCTTGTTTTGCTTTGCTTGTGTGCATGACTTTTTTGTTCTCTATGAACTGTCTTTGTCTCAACTCATGAGTTCTCTGTTTTTTATCCTTCCAAGTCTCTTACCTGATCCCACTGGGGGAGTGAGTGGCTGCATGGAGATTGACTATTGGCTAGAACAGGGGGCAAGGCCAGGACTGTGCACTTCATAACCCCTTCAAAGACACAGATTATGGAAAAACTTGCCACTTCCTTGTGTTGTAGAAATGTTTGTTCTGTGATTTGTAAGAGTAAAGTCTTTCTGAATTAAGCTTAAAATTAAAATTCAGTGAGACCTCAAACTCTTCTTCAATGCCTTTTAAAGAAATGGTTAGTAGAATAGACTCCTCAGATAGTTGTTAGTGTGGGTTTTGAGTTTTTCCTTTTAATTATATGTATATGCATGTATATGTGCACTCGTGTATGTTTGTTTATGGGCAGAAGGTGAAGAGACCATCTTTGCTTCCTATAGGGAGAGGGGATATATTTTTCTTATTGTAACATGCCAACAGTCTTGAGAGGAATGGAACAATTTTGTGAAAAACACTATGTGAATACATGGAGAAGCATATGTTAATGAGTGTAAATTGGGCACAATCTACAGTGTCTTTGGCATTTTTAAGTTGGGGTTTTTTTAATAAATTTGGAGTTTTTTGATTTTGTCTCTCATCCCTGTTTAAAAACAGATTGCATGTGGGCTGACTTTATGTTCAGTTTTTGAACAGCCATAACTTCCAACAATCTACTGAATGTTTTTCCTCCTCTACTTGAGAAGACTTGAAATCTGTAGTAAATAATGATGTTGGGCTCATTTCATTTATGCCCTTGATTGTTTCCAGTCTTTCCTGTTAGTCATGTATACTTGTTAGACAGTGGACTCACATACAGATTTTTATGTGTATGTTTATTTAGGAAACCATAGATAGGATTGTTCAAAAATACTTGCCCAAGGCTGCCATCCCTATAATACACTTTGCTAATCTCCTGGTCCCCTGATACGTGTGATCAAAAGTGAAACAACTGACCTTCTCTTCCATTTAGTAACCTTCTTCATATCACAGATTAATCTCTAATTTACTGATCTGGTTGTTTGAGAGACCAGCTACTATCTTTTAATAAAAGTGGAGAAGCTGCCAGAATGTAGAATGGAAGTGACAGGAAGGAAATATTTTAGTAATGAAAATATACACCAAGGAAAATAATAAGGAAAATGCATCCCATCAAATACATTTCTTGAACTTCTAAGTTGTGTTGCTGTTGTGTTTCCTATGCCTTCTCTTTCATGTTCTAATCTGCATGTCTGACATATTTTGATATTATATTATTATTTTTTTTAAATGCATACTGACTGCAACCTTGCTTCTCTGTTTTAATTTATTACAGCATATTAGTAAAGCTGCTTTGGAATACCCTGGATTAATGGTGCATTTAAACTGTTTTAAAATGACCCTGGGCTAGGTCAATTATTGAAGTAATGCCAGTGAGGAATATTTTATTTTGATTGCAGTAAGCTCTTAGCTTTATGTTAACTGCACTGTACAAACATGACCTGTGGGCTTTTAGTGTTACAGTGAATTGGAAGCATGTGGATAAAGCGTGCTTTGCATTTGCATGGAACAAACTAACAATCCTTCTTGAGAGGAGATTCTGTCTTGTATTCCAATGGGGTTGTGTTTTTGTGCAGGTGCTCTGAGAATACAGGGCATTTCGATCTTTTTGGTATGAAGGGAAGGCATGGTGAGGTGTGGGTGCTACTTATGGCATCACTGCAGTCACCCCTTCTGTACCCCCCAAGTGTATACAGACCCATGCTCCTGCACCTGTACTCACCCATTCTCTGCAGCCTGAAGGATGTTATTTCTGGTGCAGCAGGAGAATTCTGTAATACTGGTTATTTCCCAAAACCTCATTTGTAAAAGCAGTGCATTTAATTTTTTTCTGTATTATTCACATCCTTAATTATTGCAATGTTTCTTTTCCTTTTTGGAAGTGTAAAGTGTTACATGCTGTGTTCGGCTTTATAATTGAGTTGGAATGAGGGCTTGTTATGTATTTTTCAAAATGCGGGGATATGTTTTTTCTCATCCCAAATATGTCTCTATGTTTTAATCTAATCTACTTTTTTGTTTAAAACTGCACTGTAGTTGCTCTGCTAGATTCCAAGATGATGGGCAGCTTATGCTGCAAATTTAAAAAACCAACAAAAATCAGCTCCATATAACAAAATTTTAGTAACACAATCTTACATCAATAACTGGTATCAACCAGTCTTCAGTGATCTTGGATTTCACAGTTTTGGCAAAGCCTGGGAAGCTTGACTTGCCCATGAAGTTTTGCAAGTAACTTTAGGCTGTGGCTGTCGTTTTTTGTTAAATAGGTTTTCTGGAAGGAGAGCTGAAAGCTGGTTCCAATCATGGCCTGAAATTACACCTACACCAAATTTTCAGAAATATGTTTAAAATAAACAGACATACACTTCTCCAGAACAATGTTTACTAATATTTTAGTGGCCTATTACCCAAAAAGATTCATTCCAATTGCTTCTGAAGAATCACAAGAAGCAAAGTAAAAACCTTTTTATGGTTCAGGGTTGTTATTAGGCTAAGGTAATTCCCAAGTGTTTGAAAACTGAGATATTCCATGTCTCGGAAACAGAGGCATGAAACAATGGTCTCTGCATTCAATGGCCGGTGTTTGGAATAGTGAAGAGATTTTATGTAATGGAATAGAGAGAAAATAAGGAAGTGGAAAGTTTGGGGTAGAATTTAGGCAGAAATTTGCTGCTGTGTTTCAGGATCTCTCCATATAATTTTCTTTCTTTGTCTAGCCCTCTAAAGAAAAATGTGGATAAATCATGAAATCATGTTGATGGGGAAATAAATAATCTTAGGTTTACATAGGCAGCAATAACTTTTGACATAGTAATTGCTACACAGGAAGGAGCTCTTGATGCTTATATTAGCTCAATAAAAATATTAGCTTTCATTTCAACGAGAATAACATTGTTATGACTGCTGCGTAAATTCACTGTGTACTCTCAAATATTTTACAGTTCTTGTTCAATCATGATCATCAAGAGATAGGATAGAAAAGATAACCCATTAAAGGACACCAAATTGAGTAAAGGTTTTGTTGTTTTCTGACTGATGAGAGGTCTGAGAATATGATAGAAGTACCTAAGAAGAGTGGTGTGGAAAAGATATTCAGGCATCACTTTATTGACTCTTTCTTTCCATAGAAATAATAGTATCAAATTAAATACTGTACCAGTATCAAAACAAATGGCAGGTGCAGGTTTGTGTACAATAGATTATTAAGCTATGGAGCTTTCTGAACCAGTGGTTGTGGATATTAAAAGCTTACATGGCTTCAAGAAACAATTGAATACATTCATGGAGGAAAAATACATTAGCGATAAAGACTGTGCCTCTGGCTTGCACTGTCCTTGAACCATGAGTTGCTGGGGCCTGGAAGGGTATTTTAGGGAAGTGAAGTTGTTTGTTTGCCATGTATTTATATCTTTCTGTAGGATTTGCTGTTGTTTGTTGTCAGAAACAGATAATTAGCTGGATGTATCTGTTTGTATAATTTACAAAAGTCATTCTTAAACTAATAATGTGTAAGTTAAAGTTGTCCATAGTAGTTGCTGATGGGAAATGAAGTTGTGGAACAGATGGTTTTGAATGAGTTTCTTGATGACACAGAATGTTCTAGTAAGTCAGACAGAGTAGTATTGCCAGACAGGTTCAACATTGCGTTTTCCACAGTGAATTTGAGGTGTGGCACACTGTAGTGTAGTACCCACCCTAGATTAAGTATAACTGTAATATTATGCATTTTCCTGTTTTAAATGCATGTCTTGGTGTATGACTTAATATTTGAGGGAGACCAAAGACACAATTTCAAGATTTGAAACTTTAATGGATACTTACAGGGGCACTTATCTCCATCCTCTGTTGCTTGCTAACAGCAGGATCCTGGAGTGTTCTGCATAGTTTGTTTGCTTTTAATTTTTATGCAACTTTTTCTCTATTTGAAATAGTGTTAAGTTTTTCCTCCTCAGGTTGAAGTGTTGAACATGGGCATGTTGAATATGGTAAAGTGTCATAAGGAACATCTTCAGTCTGAGATCTTGGTATTGTTCAATATGTGTGAAACAACTTGGAGGGGTTGTAGGTTTTGATTTCTGCTTTTTTGTTTAATATCGAAGGGAAATATTTTCTTAAATATATGTATTGCATGCAAAGAGGAGGTTATGACCTTATAATATGCAGATTACTCTGAGGAATGTCTACAGAGCTGTACATTTGCTACTGTATAACCTGAACCCTTGAGTACAGATAGATAGGGAAGTGAGTGATGTAGCCCAGAATTTGCTTGGTGTTCTACACGATAGGTGCACATTGCTGGCTCATGGCAAGCTTCTGGTAAACCAACATTTCCAAATCCTTCTCCTCTGGGTTACTATCAATTGATTGTCTGCCCAACCTGTATTTGTAGTTGGAGTTGTTTTCAGGGTCCCCCTGGATGCACTGCTCAGGTTGGTGGTGTTGAGAAGCTTGCTGACAGTGTCCTCAATCCCACTGTCCATGTTGCCTACAGAGATGTTAAATGGCACCTTGTCTTGATACTGACCCCTGAGAAATGCTGCTTGTCACCATTCTCTGTTTGAACATTCAACCCTTGACCACAACTCTTTCCATCCGTCTATTCATCCATCCATCCGTGCAATGCTTTAGCCACTGAGTGGTCTATCTGTAAAATCCATATCTCTCTGGTTTAGAGACAAGAATTTCATGCAGGACAGTGTGAAGTGCTTTGCACAAGTCCAGGACCATTGCATACTTACTTGCTGAAATCTGCTTCTAGATTGCATTTTTATATATGGTGTAGAAATTGGTTTAATTTCTGTCTTTCTTTAGTGCATGCCTGCTATGTAGTCCCAGCTCTTACATACAAGTTGCAATATGATCCAGTCAACTATACAGTTGACCAGGTGTTAGGGCTTGAATTTAAGATCTATGTGAGTTCTTGTAAAGTATTTAATAAAGATCAACAGGGTTTTGAAAAAAAAAATAAACTTCATTGGCATAATCCCCCTTGCCAGAGTGAAGCTTCTGTTGCCTTCAATGGGAACTGAGTTTTGTAATCAGTGCTGTCAGTCACCATCTGGACTGACACAATTTTGTCACAGAGAGAGTCCGTCTTTTCTGGGATGCCATCTGTTAGTCAGTTTTTTCTGACTTGTTTCCAGTATCAACCTTGATACCTTCTTTCATCTTCTCTTTTGTGTTCCAAGCAACCTCTCAAATCCTCATTCTCCCTGCTGTTTTCAAAATATGTTTCTGAATGCCAGTGAACACAATGAAGTACTGTAGCAATAATGTCTATTACCAAACCCTAGGGAACATCACAATCATCTGAAGAAAATCTGTTAGGAGGCTAAGGCTTGGGAAGCGTTGATCCCAAACCCTGTTCTCATCCCTGCAAGTGATATTTCAAAGCAGTGGCTGAGGGAGAAGTTTGAAGCACTGATTACTTTGAGTCTTTGCTGTGGATAAAAGAAATCGGTTAGTATGACAGTTAACCTAATAATAGCTTACAAAAATATCAGCTCTTACAGGTTTAAAAATAAGATCAGGTAGCATTAATCTAATGGTATAACTGTTTTTGAAAGGCTTTTACTCAGTAAAGCCAGATTTATGAAGTCTTAGAAAAAATAATCTTGAGCTAATGGTTGCTAACAGTCCTGCACACAATGTTTTCACCCTGACATACTTGAATGCCAGCAATTTATTTGGCACTTCATAAGCAAATGGAATAAAAAGTGTGAACCCAAAACCTTTCAGTTTGAGAGAGAAAACAAAAGAATATATTAGAAATAATAATTACATAAGGGGTGTATCTTAAAAAAACCCCAAAGAATGGTAGTTACCATGTGATTTCATTAATAAATTTTAAATATAATTCATGCATGTTATTCATGTGTGGGGGAGATGTCTACGTATCTGAACAGCAGCCTTTCTTTCAAGTGGTTTCAGGGTTGTGATTTTTCAAACAAAATTTGAGTGTACTCTTCTTGGTTTATGAATTTCATTGAACTGTAAGCCAGGATGATTTAGAGTTTCAAAGAGACAGAAGAAGCAGTTACTTTTGTAGTTGTAGCCTTTTTTAGTGTGAGTGTATATATATATATATCTATCTGTATCTGTAAAAAAATGCCCACCATAGTTCTTCACATTGTGGTCTATCTGTAGATACCCTAAAGGTAGAAACAGATCAGTTGATGTGTTCATATTGTATTCATTCTCAGAGGAGTAGCCCTGGCTATTTTAAAGGTGAGAAAATGTGTCAGCAGACAATTATGTAACAAATAATTCAAACAGATTTTACAGGATCAAACTTGCCAACACCTTAGGATGCTGTATTTACTCATGGTTATTTTACATAAAAATTAATAGTAGAATACTGTGTTAGGAAAGTATAACTACATTGCAGTCTGAGTAAAAAATGACATGCAGTATCTTTGATACTGCCATTTGTTTAAATGCCTGAAATGAGAATAAGCAATATTCTTTCTGAAAAGCTAAGCTGTTGTGTGGGTGACCAAATATTGTCATGTTCCCTGATGACAGACTGTCTTCACGACTCTTCAGTCCCTCTGTTTGTGATGTCTAGCTTGTTATTTCATCTTTGTGTGATTAGCTTCCCTTATTTTTAAAATGCATCTAGGAAGTCTTCCTCTGGAAAGCAGTTCTTAATTGCAGATGAGAGCATCACATAAGAAACAGATGACCAATGATTATTGTGTGACTGATGTTAGTGCTGAACTTTACCTTACAATGATTTCTTGAAGGCTTTTTCCTCTCTGGTGGATGTTGCACAGAGCTGGCTATATACAAGCTTTTTTTCTCCTAGGATAAGACAGTTGTGTTTATCTTTCATCTCTACATGTATGGTGTTATTCTTCTACTGTTCATCCTTTAGAGGAAAGTGAAGAAATGAGTCTGACAGAAAACTTAGAGAGGTTTTTCATCGAGATTAGTGACACACTGAAGTATTTTTCAGTCTTATATTAAATTTTCAAGGTTACCCAAGCAATCAATCTGAACTATTTCTGCTGTGGAAAACTGTGTTTCCTTCATTTTCCTTTTCCTTCTAAGCAGACAAGTAGATATGGGAGAAAAAAATTATCATTTGAACTTTGTCACCAAATTTACTTGAGGTGTCTTTCCATGGAACAATAGTAGGTGGGAGCAAGCATGAAAAATCTGGCTGCAATGTGTCAGGTTTCAGCAGCTCTGACAGGTTACTCTGCTCATATTTTTAAAGGCAAAACTCCTAAGAACCAGAAGGTCCTAATTTGACTTGTTTTGGGTCTGTTTTGGAATTTTTCTGATTCAATTCAAGCACTCTTAGCTGAAAAGGGGAAGGAATTTAAAATCCGTGAAACAGCCACTGTCCTGTTGTCACCCTAGTGCCTCCCTCTCCCGAGTCAAATTCCATAGGCTGGGGACTGCCCTCATTCATATGGCCTGTGAGCTTGTGATGTCATAACTGATGGAGAAGGAGCACATATATGATCAGGTTTTCTTTCCAGGTGATGAAATATTTATGGTTAAGATGCTGCTTGAAATTGTAATAAAGCAGTGCATGGGTGTTTTTCACATGTGCCTGAAGGATTTGTTGCTGCTTCAGACTTTGTTGGATGTCTCTGAGTGACCTCTTGAAGTGCATTTTATCAGTATGGGGGCTTTCATTATACTTATTTGGGGGCACAATTCCATAATTTTATCACTTTCCTTAGACCAGGTGCTGGGCAGTTAAGAGCCATTAATCAGTCTTCCTGCGAAAGCAGCTGATTTTGAACACCTTCTCTGATATGGTAATCAATTATACACGTAGTCATCAGGGAATTGTAAAAAGGCATGTGCTAATAGGGGACCATATCTAGGGCTGAATGAGCTTCTTCATATAGTTTAGTGATGTCCTGTGTCTTAGAAGTCCTCTGAAGCAGAGGTTTCCCAAGGAAAGTTCCTCACTTCTCGAAAGGTCACTTGAAAAATCTGGGCAGTATTAGGAACTGGGTAAAAATTACTACTACTTAATTTTACTAGGTAAACTTTTTAGTAAATATGGCTTATATTTTGTTTGTAACTGTTAGCTTTTATCTGTAACTTTTTGCCCTTTCCAATTTATTTACTTTATTTTTCCCTTTTTACTTTATTTACTTTATTTTTTTGTCCTATTCAATTTATTTCACTTTATTTACTCTGTAAATAATGAGACTATATTTACAAAATATGAACATCTGTGTTGGGCAAATTTTTTTTTTTTTTATTTGTCTCTTTGGCATCAGCTCCTCGTCAGCCCTGTCTAGTGAGAGGTGTTAGACAGAATTATTTTTATTCTTTTTGGTTCCTGTGATGGATGGTTGTGGAAATATCATGCTCACAGGGAAAATTATTTCTTCCTAATCCTTGTCAGTTAGTGGTTGGCTTATTTCCGGTAGTCTGAAGACTTATAGCCCATATTCTAGTTCATACTTCATTTTAGTTGATTTCAAATTTTGTTCATTACTGTCTCCTAGTTTGGCAATGCTATTATTCTTTATTGTCTGCACTTGGACAAAATCAGTCAAGAGGCATCATTCTAACAGAAAACTCTGACCGATTGCTTTAAAAATAGATGATACTTGCGCTGACACAGGAGAGAAAAAAACATTCATTAAAACTCACTTTGGAGAATTCTCATCACTCTTCTCCTATTACATTTGACATTGCCTGAAAGACTGTTATATATTATGTTTATTTTTAGAGACTATTGTTCTCTTTAGATCTGTTTGACAACTTGAGGAAAGCAGTAATGCTTTTGAACAGAAATTTACAGAAGCAAGACATTGCATCTTTCTGTTGTAGTAAGGGGCTATTTCATGTAATTTCTCTTTTAAATAAGTTTGACGTTGGCAGGGGAAAAAACTTGCAAAATATAAGGGAATCAGAGGCTGATTTAGGGCATACAGGTTGAAAACCTGTGTGCCTTTTCTCAAGAACATAATAACATTTGTAAGTGAGACCTTCAGCACGTCATGCTTATTTTAATAATTTCTTTTGAAGTGCTGAAAAAGCAAATTACTTTCAGTTAGTTTACTTTTTACCCCAAAATTGGCCTACTCTGCTACTCAATATCCTGCTCATGTACAGAGCTTAAACAGAACTAATATTGTATTATACAGAAAAAGACGCTGACCTGTCAGAATGAGACTAGAGGGGGCCACTAATGTGATCAGAGGTCTGGGACAGCTCTCCTACAATGACAGGATGAGAAAGTTTGAGCTGTTAAGCCTTGGGAAGAGAAGGCTTCAGAGAGACATTATGGCACCTTCCAGTGCCTAGAGAGGTCCTACAAGAGAGCTGGAGAGGGACCTTTCACAAGGATATGTGGTGACAGACCAAGGGGGAATGTCTTCAAACTGAAGGGTAGATTTATATCAGACATTAGGCTCTTCCCTGTGAGGGTGGTGAGACCCTGTAACAGGTTGCCCAGAGAAGTTGTGGACTCCCCATCCCTGGAGATGTTTAAGGCCAGACTGGATGAGGCTTTGAGCAACCTGGTCTAGTGGGAGGTATCCCTGCTCATGGCAGAGGGATTGGAAGGTCCATTCCAACCCAACTGTTCTGAGATTCCATGATAATCACACAGTTGGAAAGGCAAGTATCCTTTCAGAGTTAAATGAATTGAAATATGTTTCCATTCCTTCTTTAAGGAATTTAATATAAGCCAGTAAGAAAATGACAAATTATTTTGGTTTTATCATAGACCAAAGCTAAAATATACAGCCAGTTTCAATTAGAGCATATTTAAATACACTGGGAAAAGGATATGGTGTAACTAGATAAATTGTAAACAACAGGTTTCCTGTGTTTTTCAAATTGGTAAACATTCAGGGAAAGTCACACATTTTGTATGTGCTTGCCTCAGTTTCTTTGTCATCCTCAGTGTTTCGATAACTAGTTCATTTGCAAAGAAAAAATACTAGTTTAAAAAAGGCACTAGGTATTGCAGTGGCCTTGTTTTTCCTTTCAAATTCTTTGTAGGTTTATCCCATACAGTAAAAATAAAATGAACTACAGGGTTGTGGTTTTCAGGGGCAGTGACTTCACCTTTGCAATCCTTTCATTTCTGTCCTCAAGACTGGCTTTTGGTCACAGAACACATCATCCTACTTACCTGTGAAACACACCAGGCTTCTCCTCTTTCCCCTTAATATCAGAGCATCATGTCTTACTTTCACCTAAAATGAATATTTGTAGGGAAAAAGAGATTTGTGACTAAATAAGAATTCAGAAAGTAAAGCTGTCATTATATATTCTACATTGCTGAAACAGATAACACATTAAAACAGCTGCCAAATTACCTGTAATGAACATCCACATAATAGAAGAAACTCTGCATACTGATGAAGTCGTGATTAACAGCTATTAACAGGATGGAATTTGTCAATGAAAAAATAAAGATTATTCAGTGCAATTCAGAAAGAATTGCTGTCTGTGAGATTTCCTGATTTTGGGTATTTTTAAGTTGTTGTTGGAAACATGCTAATGGTTTGAAAACATGCCTTAGAAAACTGTTCATAGCTACTAAGAAAAGGAAATGTGTTGCAAAATGATGCTTTCATGGAAAAAGTAGTGGGTCTGTCTTTCTTGCTTTTTTGCCCACTCCTACTCAATCCCCGCTTCTGACTGAGTTAAATGATCAGAATTAAACCATCATTTTTTTTTTGGCATGTCATGATCTGTCTGTCTAGACTGTTTCTTTCTCTCTTTCCTTATTTTGTTTTTTTTGCATTCAAGCAAAATTTGGTGTAGTTACCTATTACAGAAGGATACAGTAATTACTGTGATACCAACCCTGTTAATACTCCTGGAATAATATAGAGAGCATGTGGGCTGCTCTGTAGAATAGTTTCTTGTTTGTTTTTTTGGGTTTTTTTTTTTTTTTAATGCCCCTAAAATCTAAGGAGATAAGCAGAGACAATGCATTGAGTATTCCAGTTCTCAAGTAGGACGTGGGACTTCAGGGCATAAAGTCAGTTTTGAAACTTTGCTTGGGTTTTAACCAGCTGGGAGCCCTAGGGTGGTGTCTTGGCTCTTGTAATGCCATAGAAACCTATGATCATTATTCCATGAAATCCACCTTTGGAATTTGTGAGTTTGTCCTTTGATTTGGTTTGCTTGGTCTGAAAAGAGGTCTGAATGTTCAAAGTGCTCGGCTTTTCAACACTTAGTGCTTAAGGCAAGTTCAGAGTGATCCTGAAGCCTGGATCACCCTCAGGGTTAAGGGTCTTGGTCGTATTCATACTTGGGACCCACATGACTTAAAGAGCAGGGCAATGAGCCTGCATGCAAGTAGCTGCAAAAAATGCTGCTCAGGGCTGCCCAGCATGTGATTGCTTTATGGCATCCTTCTTAAGAAGCCAAGCTGAGGAGAGTGTTGACAGCTTTCCTCGATGATGACCCTGGAACAGGATTTTAACATTCGTTATCTAGAGGAGATGCAGTGCCAGGGTTTGTCTTTTTTCCTCAGCATTTTTCTCTCAGACATTAACATAGCAATGAGAGCATACTTAGATTCAGGTTCAGTTCCCTCCTTTGCCTGAAGGGAGCTAGGGGTCAGTTTTCATCTCTCTGGAGATAGAAGCTACCAATTTTCAAGCAATTTTAAGGTTAGAATGCTCGCTTTGCTTCCTTTTAAATGTACACATGAAGAGAATTCATTGTTGGTTGGTTATCACCCAGGGACAGTATGTTATTTCCTTGTCTTTTCTCTCAAGTGGCTTAACTTTCAGTTTGCTCAGTGTCCATGTTACCTAACTGGTTGAAACAGGGGCTACTGATCAACTTCCACACTGAGTGTGGGAGTGTGAGGTTCAGTGCAGCTGGGTGAGCTCCTGAGCACTCCAGAGGTGTAGCAGTTTCTGAACTAATGAAGCCTGCAGATGAGGTCAGCCTATTTCACATCACTTCTGGAAATACAGTACCAAATCTCTTAGGCTGGCAACAAAAAATTTAGCTTGCCCTCAGGGTTTTGTGAAATAGTAGGTATCAGCAAAGCCTGTCCTGAAACACCCTCACTGTGTTCCACTGAGACATCTTGTGTCAAGAGTTCCTCCAAGAGTTGCCTCTCTTTCTTGCAGTGTGTTTTGGCAGATACTTTTTTAGACCCATTCATTGATGAAAAAGAGCTTGTCAAATCTTGTCATCATGGTTTAGGAAAGGAATAAATTTAGTAATTTATTTGAAGATTAGTTAGTCTCTGTGATAGTCTACTGTGTTCTGCCAGCAGAGTAGCATCAGTAGCCAAATTTGGTCTTTGTGTAATCCCTGCTAGCACTGAAACAGGCATGCTGCTATAGCTGAGAAGAATAACTTGTGCCAGAAGTTGTACGCAGAGAACTGTTATAGCAATGTTTTTTTCATCATTAAATGCAGTGTAAATTTGTTTTGGTTGGTTTAAGAATGCAGCTCCCCTTTTTTTTTTTCCCTGGGGACATGACAACTGGCAGAACTTGTGTGGCTCTGATAAGACTTTGGAGATAACTAACTTGGGCTTTGGGCTTTTTTGGTGGATACATCTGTCACTAACACTGAAGCTTGAAAATTTTAAAAATGTGTTTTATAAAGTTATAAACATCTGAAACGTTTTTATGGGATAGGGAAGAGCTGAATCTGATGTGAAGTTATTAGACAAAATTGTAATGTACTTTATTTTTATAGATAGGTATTTTAAAGGTACAAAGAAAAATTACTCCCTGAAGTCAATAGGCATCCATGTTAAAGGAAGACAAGTTGAACTTTTTATATAATGTCCAAGTTGTTGTATGAAAATGGAGGCTGATGTTTTTAGGACTTCAAGAATTTTAAAACTTGGAGGTCTCTATCTTATATGTGTAAAATCCCTTAAAGAGGAAAAGAGCTTAATGTGGGGCACTTAAAAGCATGCAGCTCTGTAACTCAACTATTTTTCTACTACCAGGATGTAATACATAGTCTGAACTGTGTAGAATCTGCTGCCTCTTGTTTGTCTGAAGCGTGGTTCCCTAGCACTGGACCAGTGACAGGACCCTGATGACCCCTAAAGCCTTGGTGACTAGAATCCCATTGAGATTGTTGTGAGGTTACTCAGGGAGACAATTGGAAGGGTGGTGGTGAGGCCACACCTCAAATGCTGTGTTCAGTTTTGGGCCCCTCGCTGCGAAAAAGAGATCCTGAGTCACTGGAATGTATATAGAAAGGGGCCACAGAGCAAAGGATCTGGAGCACAAGTCTTATGAGGAGTGACTGCGGGAGCTGGAGTTGTTCACCCTGAAGAAAAGGAGGCTCAGAGGGACTGCACGATTGGGTGAGGATGGTGACCACTGGCTGAGTTGCAAGACTTGACCTAGCAAGGTCAAGGCTTGACCAGCTAAGGCTGCCTCTCCCCTCAGGGGCCAGTTCATCTCTGAGCAGTGCCTTGTGCTTTGCTGCTATGCTTGTATCATTAACCTCCAACAGGAATGGTTTCAGAAGTGGAATAACATGGTTCGTATCTTCTGCATAACTACTTCGGTGGTACTTGAAGCAACAACCTTAAAGTGTTATAATTTCTACAAATATATACATTGAAATGTAATAAAGTTTCAGACTAAGCACAGAAAGCTAATGTGTCATCAAGGTTACTGTTTGAGTTTACTGTTTTCTGCTTAGAATCTGAATAACATGCAATTAAGCAGTGTAGTTGTTTGGAAAATAATGTAAAACAATGAAATATGAGATTCATCCAGCAAATGGAGGTAAGCATATTACAGAGAAAGTGATTGATTTGGGCTTTTTTTTTTTTAGTGGTTTCAAGTTCAGTTTTCAAGGTGATTTTACATTATTCAGACTTTTCTACCTATTATTCAAGGACTAAAGGATTCAGTATTAGTGTGCTGTGGGGTTTTTTTTGAGGATTTTTTTTTGTTGTTGTTTCGTTTTTGCTTTTAAACCACGTTTTAAACATAAGGGGCTGATTTTCCTGTGTGTTGTTTGGAGTTTGGTTTGGTTTGGTTTTTAACCTTGTGTTCTCACTTTTGTGCTTTTAAAGTGGATATAAAATGCTATCAGAATAGATCAGCAGTGTTTCACGTCTCCTTTGCACCTGGTTCAGAAGGTATAAATCTCAACATAGAGTATATACCATGGTCTTATTCTTCATTCTTGACCAGAATTCTTTTCTTTTTTAATGGGAAGTAGAGCAGCTTAAAATATTTTTCTGTTCAGTGCTGCAGGGAGTTGCCTGATAAATGTTAACTTGTTTTATGTAACTGTAGTGGAGGCCTTGCTTTTGCTTATATGAAAATTCACATATTTTAAAAATAAATAAAATCAAGTCTGATCTAGACATAGTTTCTCTTGTTTGCATTTGTAATGAAATAAGCATGATGCGGAAATGCACACAATCAGCACTTCATTTCTATGCCATGGTTTGATATATAGATATTTTGTCTGTTTGCACTGTGTGTTGTATTAAAGATCAAGTATAGACTAAACATCAGAAATTTTATCAATTTTGAGGAATTTGATAAATTCAGATATTACTGTTAGATATTGTTAGTGTTAATTTTTTTTAATCCTCTTAATACTCTTGTAAGCATAATATGGGAGTATTGCAATAATTTTTCTTCCTGTAGTATCTGGCTGTCTAGACAGACTAACCCTGAAACGTTACTCACGGTGTTACCTTTTGGAAGACAGCAGCTAGTATTTTCTTCTCTCCTACAGGCTGTGACAGTCTCTTGCCATATCGAGCTATTGTGCCTCTTGTTTTCAGATGGATTTGCTAGTCCAGGAGTTTTCTGCTCTGGTGTCTGTCACCCCTTTGTAGCAGTAATCCCTCTGCACCCATCTGTGTGCAAGTAAGAGGTTATTCAGGTATTGGAGTGAAAGGGAAACAAAATAGCAAGTTGGATTAAGTGTAATTCCCAAATTATTGTGAAATGAAAAAATCTTCCTGATAAAGAAACCTGTCTGGTGGAGAAGAGTGCAGAAGGAGGAGGATGTAACTGCTAAGAGCAGACATGGGTAGATTTTAATTTTGGTTCTTAACATGTCAGTAGTTTGCAACAAAAAATAAAGGGTGGGAGGAATGCCATCTCCTTGTATAAGAAAAAAGAATGTATGATCCGATAGACCTTGTAGAGCACATTATAATAATCCATTTCTTCTCTGGAGAGCAGCTTCTGAGCTGTATGCAAGTCCATGACTTGTAGAAGTTGTAAACAAAATCATGTATTTCAGGAAACCAAAGTGAATTCATGCCATTGCTATTGCTGATTGACTAGAAATAATAAAAAGTATACAGAAAAGTAATTATTTTAGGCTTTTTGTATTACCACACAATGCAAGACAATAAATTAATCAAAATAGTTCTGAGGAAAGTCCAAGACCTGCATTTACCTATTTGGAATGTATTTTCTAATGTAATTCTCTGTTGCCAAAGCAGCTTATTATACTGGATTCTCATGTGAAAAAAGAAGTCATTATTTGTTGAGCTAGATATATGAAATAAAAACCCCCACACATCAGTTTACTTGTTTTATAATTTCATGTTTTAATATAAAGTCAGAATTTATACAACTGACGTTAATAACTAAAGTTTTGCTTATCCTTAGTGAATTTCTGTACGTGCTTTTTTGTGGTTTTTCTCCGTTTCTAATTCTGTAATGACCTTTACACCTTTAGAAAAAGTTAGACCATTCACCCTTGTCCTATTGCTACATATCCTTATGAAAAGTCCCTCTCCAGCTTTGTTGTAGGTTCTCTTCAGATACTGAAGGAAGTCTGCAATTAGGTCACCTGGAAGCCTTGTTTTTTTTCACGTTTGAGCAATCCCAATTCTTTCAGCATTTCCTCACAGGAGAGGTGCTTTGGTCACCTTGATGGCTTCCTCTGGACTTGCTCCAACAGGTCTATGTCCTTCCTGTGCTGGGACCCCAGAGCTGGATGCAGCACTGCAGGTGGGGTCTCACCAGAGTGGAGCAGAGGGGAAAATCTCCTCCCTGGCCCTGCTGGCCACACTGCTTTAGATGCAGCCCAGGACACGTTTGACTTTCTGGGCTGGGAGTGCACATGGCCAGGTCATGTCCAGCCTCTCATCCACTAACACCCCAAAGCCCTTCTTGGCAGGGCTGCTCTCCATCTGTTCATCCCCAGCCTTTGTTGATACACAGAAATATGTGCACATAAATATATATATATACACACACACACACATTCCTACTGAAATGGAGTTCAGTGGCTCTACAAACACTTAACCATATGCGTGGGTCTCCATATGATCAGTCTAAAGGACTTCTTATGTTGGATTTATGACTTGAGTGATAGATTGATCAAAAGGGGTATGAAGACCTGTAAGCCTTGCTGAACGTGATTTCCAACACAACTATTCAGAGACATTTTGTTTCACATTTTCTCAGAGTTTAAAAGAATAATGAAGCAATTAAGATGTCTCTATCATTCCCTTAAATCTAGCCCAAACATCTGAACTTGAGTTCTGTTTGCTCAGCTTGGCTCACTGGTCATTAAAGCTCCATGAAACATGAAGAGCCTTTGGGAGAGGTCTCCATGGGGCAATTTGAAATTAACCTATGTGAACTACAGTTTGCTTATTCTATATTGCAGATTTTGCGGGTTTTGCTGATTATGAGGCTGCAGACTTGAGGCTGCACTTACAGTTCTGGGTAAAGAATACTTTGAAAATATGCTGATGAAATGATGAACTGATTGAAGTCAGTTACTGATTTATATAGTTTATACAGGTTTTTTATTGCTTTAGTGTTGGATGTTAAATTTTCCTTCAGTTGCCCATATTTTGATGTATTCTAGTTGCCTCAAAAAATTGTTTCCTAATGCATACATATTGGGCAGGTGACAAAAGACATTTTTAAACCATGAGTCAGAGTACTTCACAGCTGCCTCTAGAAAAAAATCTAAAATGCTTTAGGTTGGCTTCCAGTAATGATGTTTTACTGAGTTCATGAAACATGAGTTTGATAGAATCTGCACACATGTATCCCTACACCATTTCAACAATCCCTTATCTTGTTTTTGTATTTTTCCATGTTTTAACAAAATGATTTGCCAGTGTTAAATCCTAGATTTAACAGTCTGAGGTTCTAGTGTTTAGCTGGGAATTAATTAATTTGTTTGTCCTCTGACAACTCTGTATAATCATTAGTATTTTTAAGTGTTAACCTTGTTAGGTGTCACCCTGGGGCTGTGGATAATTTCCTAGAGTGTTCTAGTGGAAATAGTTGTGCTGTCAGTGTTTCAGTGCAAGCCCAGCTCAATCCTATAGTTATGGGCTGTCCTGAAGGTAGAAGGTCTCTTTTAGAAGCAGGAAGTCAGCTGTCAAGAACATGGCTTTGGTAAGAAAGCACTGGCTCAGTAGCTTGTGGCTGTTGGCCAGCTCCTGAAGAAACAGGTGTGTGTGTCTTGTGGCCTCCCTGTTGCTCCCTATCAGCGGGCTGAGGTGACAAGGAGCAGAGATGTTTGGGGGTATTAATCCACAGCATGGTGGCAGCTGTGCTATACCGATGGAAAGCAGAATTTCCACCTGATGCTATCCATGAAGCATTGGACTATGTGCGGTGGTGTGCCAAGCCACAGAAACATCTGAAGTTAGGCACACACACACCAACCAGGGTCATTTAAAACATGCATGAAATATCAACACCAGCTTCAATAATCAGCAAGATGTGAATTGCTTTTCTGCAGGCACTACAGTAGTTGGTGATACATAAACCCCATTTCAAATAAAACAAGCTCTTTCTAGAATGCAGGAGCTTGAGTTAGTCCATAAGTGCACTTCTGTTGGAAGAAGTATTTGTACAGAATATTTGTACAGAAGCATTTCATTAAATGAGTCCTGAGTGGGTTAAATTTGCAGTTTTTACAGGTTTCTCCTTTTTAAGTATGACAGCACCAAATGCATTTTGCGCATATATCAATGGACTGTCACTGCATATTTACTATTTAAACAAAATCTTTTTCATGAAAATTACTCAACACTGGGGACTTAAGTCTTTTACTTTGCTCTATAGCTCGAACTCATCCTGGCACTACAAAGAAAATTTTTAATTGTCTTAATTGGAGTCATGTAATTTTTTTTTTGCTGTGATTCTGCACCAGTGCTTACGAGCTCCTCACTGGCATGGCCCTCACCTGCTGGAGAGTTGTAGTGGTTTAATCAGTGCCAACAGAATAATGCACTTAAATTTGAAGATGCAAATGCAGTTGAGGCAGACTAATGAGTCAGTTTCTCAGTTGTGTAGACAGTAGCAGCACTGTTGACTTCAATAGACCTGTGCCTTTATACATCAATTGAGAATTTGACTCAAACCCTGACTAATGAACTCATTTAACTCCTGTGACTCAGAAATATGACTTTTTTTATTCTAGCTATAGCTTAAAGGGGAAGCTGTGTTTAAGCAGATTTAATTAACCTGTCTAAATTTAATCATCAGACTAATAGGTATTCCTGTACACTTAGGAGAATGAGACAGAATCATTGTATTTTCTAATTAAGAACTAAACTTAAGGCCGTGTGCCCATTTGAAATACACAGTGTTTAGACTGGAAGAGGACATTAGGAAAGAAAGAGTAAGTTATCCGAACACTTAATACAAATGAACTTGGTGAGGAAGGAAATATAGGCATTGCTGGTCATTACTCCAACATAACAAATAGATTAGAGAATATGCTTTTATTTCATGTGTTTTACGGTGGTCTTGTGTGAGGGTTTGCACACCTGGTGCAAATTTATGTCTCATTCTGTTTCCTTAGTTCTCTTTTCTAGAACTGAAGCTGTGGAAGACTGGGTTTATTTCTTTCAAGAGAGTTCTGATTCATCTCACTTCCACCTACAGCTTAAATAAAGCGTTTGTGATGCTTTATTAAAGCACATGTGATTTTTGTTGCTATCTTCCCTGCTGGCCTTAGCTTTCTTTCCCTATGCCCCCAGTTTCCTGTGCCTGGCAGCTCAGGGTTTCATTTTCTCCTCTACTGAACTTACCCCCTGCTTCGATGCCCTTATGTGTTTTACTGATTTCAGAGCTTCTGTGGCATTTCTCTGAATCATGGAAAAATTCTCTCTTTACGTCTCTCCCCTAGGGGTCTTTGTTAGCCCTTCAATTCCATCTGAAGTACTGTTGTTTTTCTCTTTCTCCCCCTGTCCCCTAAACCATCATCATATTTTCCTCTGTGAGCTGAAGTGACATTGGAAATGCTGTCTCTGTCTTGCTCCTGGTGGTTATGGGGTCATTTCTTTGCCCCTAGTTCCCTCTGTGTGCTCTCAACTTGTTACAGTTACTCCTCTTCTATTGTCACTTCTTTCCAGGTTGCTCTGGAACTACTAGAAGGGATATTTAGGACAATACAGATGAGGCAGATGAGCATATCTTGGTGATGTTGTTCCTTTATAGGCTGATCATAATCATCCTGATAAGAAAAGTACGCTGTCTTGGCCTCCATTGTCACTATTGCTTACATTTCCTTTTTTTTTATGTAAAGCCAATCTGAATATCTGCTTTTTAGAGCCACTTTTGCTTTGAATGCCTGTTTGCCATGGAGCAGTGGGAGGACTTTTCTGTACTCTCCTTTCAGCTGGTGGGATTGATTTTATTGTACTGAAGTCTGCTGTATTAAGGATTTCCCAGAAAATATATTCTTTACAGTTTGTTAGCAACTGAAAAAGTAGGAATTTAAATGGGTTTTAAAACAGTGAATAGTCCTGTACCCTTCTCATCCTCTTTATCATTAATGATTTTTTGAGATTTTCAGCATCTGTATCTTTTCTCCTCAGTCGTTACCTTCCCAAGCTCAAGAATCCCAGTCGATCTAGTCTTGCCTTTTAAGAAGGAAAGTTGAGTGCTTGGCTTCCCGGTACTGCTATAGTTTATGAAATTTTGTGCATCCTTCAAAATGTAGTTAAACCTTGATTTACACAGCAGCAAAGTAATGTTGGTTTATTACCTTTCTAGTAATTCCTGGCATTCTGCACTCTTGAATACCTGCTGAGCACTGTCTGTAGTATGTACTTCACTTTTCCCTGGTGCATATGATTTGCAATTTTGGGCTATAACTGAAGAGAATGTGTTAGTGCACTGACAATTTCAGGTAAGTAAAAATGCAAGTATGGAATCTGAGTAAAATAATGCAATTAATTGACTGGTATAACTGAATTGGAGTATAAATATATGTATACACATATACATATCTATATATCAGATAATGAATTAGAGATTGCTGTGATGGGAGTGTTTAGAAGACTGGTGTATCAGGCCAGTTCTAAACTTTAATTTTAGACTTTACTGAACTAGGCAAACACTAACAGCACACCTCCTGTTAAAAGTTTATTGTGCATAATTAATCTTTGTCAGTGTGCTCGAAGTAGTCAGCCCTTAAGGCGAGCCTTCTGTGTAAGTTGGGAGCATACAACTCAACAGAGCTGGTGCACCAGGAGATGACAAATGCCTCTTGCACAAGCACTGTTAGTGTGAGCCAAGACTGCTTTAGGTTTTCCCACTTTCCCATTCCACTCTTTGACTTTTCACAGCAGGTCTGGAGGAAGTTTTTATTTCTCGCTCTGAATCATAAAGAGGTGCTTGTCAGAGGGAAATGCTGGGGGAAGCTGGGCGGCTCAGAAGAGCACTCAGGAACTCAGATGTAGCTGATCTTTGGATCGTTGTGACCTGACCCTGCTCATGGCAGCATGGCTAGAAAGATCATCTTTTATTTGGTGTCATGTGGGTCCTTACAGAGCTCTGCTGTGTTAGTGGTAGGTCATATGAATCAATTCACCCAAAACCACATAGAGAAGTTCCCTTTGTGTTGGGAACATCAACTCTCAACTCAGCAGTCATTTAAGGCCAGCGGCCACTGGCCACTGGTTTGTGGCAGCCAATATTAACTCTACAATAATGGCTGTTAACCCTGGAAAACTTTTGCTAATTTCAAGTTTGTGAGATTTAACAACATGAAAAAACATCTCATTGTATTACTGGTACATTGCTAGTGTTAGAAGAATTTTGCCAAATCCATGCCGTGATTCATCTTTAGTTACTGTTTGTAATTCTGAGCTAGCAGAGCTGTAAAAGTTTATACTGGCTGAGCAACTCATTAATTTTTTTAAGTACATTCACAGCATTAGGTTCTGTAAATAGGGCATTTCAGCATCCAGGAATAAGAAGAGTGTAAGTTGATTTTCTGTACTAAACAAGTAAAACCTGCTCAGTGGGAATTCTGAATGTGATGAGCACTTCAAAATAAAAATCATATTTAGGCACTTTAGGTGTGAAATCAAAATAATTTGGCTGTGTTTCTTGATGTACACACACGTATGTTCTCTGCCTCTTTCTCTCTCACATTGAATTCAGTGGCATCGTCTAACTGCAGCATTTTACACAAATTGCATGGTTTGCATTTGCAAACTTAAAACTGTCAAAATGTATTTGTAAATAATATGTCCATATATATGCAGAAATAGATGTTTTTGAGCAAAGATGCAAGGCTGTGTTATAAATTCTTGCTAAATTCTCAGCAGAACACAAGAACTACTGTATACAGAATTTTACATATGCCCTTGAGAACTGAAGCTTTCAAAGTTAAGAAAAAGGCAGGGGGTGGGAGGGAGAGAAATGAAGAAGAAGCAGCAGCTTGGCTGGCAACAATATTGCCAACAATACTTAATATTGTACTTAAAATTTTCACAATTTTTTTAATGGGAAAAATTATATTTTTTTCATTCAAAATGGAGAGAATTCAAGAAAGTGAGTTTAAGCATCAGCTAATGATCTGTGGCATCTGGCACTATTCTAAGACTTGCAAGAAAGAGACTGAAGTTGCTGTGACTTCAAACAAAATGTTTCAGGTTGCTCTGTGATTTGAAATACTTGGGTTTGAGTTTAAAACAATTGTTCAGAAAAAAATAATGCAGATTTTCTGCTTTCAACAAAATCAGCATAAAATTCTCCCTGAAGAATGAAAAAAAATTAGCTTCTTGGAAAACATTTTGACAATTCCCATTTAAAGTTTTATTTTTTTTATATCTGTTTCATTATGCATCTTTACAAAGTCATTAATGATTTGCATATGCAGCCATTTTCCAATTCCTTTAACACTGTCAGATTGATGCTGAGATACGTTTGCTTGTGTGTAGAGCTTATCCGTAGCTTATTCTGATTATAGTGTAAACTTTGTTGTTGGCATGAGAATTACTGTGGGAGAGTTACCTGCTTTCTGCAAATACTATTGATTCTACTAATATTGTTCTAATTTTCTGCCTTTTTTTCCCATAGTCACGCAGCAGAAGCTCCATAGCATCTGTATTTTCTAAACACAAATGTTGGCAAAATAGTTGATAATGTGGACGTACATCTGAAAAATACATGCACAACTTTTCTATTCATGATACTGATGAACTGCTCGAACTGTATCATACTAATAATTTCATTGCAAAGTTGTGGTGCTTCATGACTATGAAGAACTTAATTTTTTTGTAGAGTAAGGGACTAGAAATAGAAATTAAATCACGTTCTACAAAGATACATAAGGTGTTTTATTTCAAGCTTAAAATTTTCTTGTAAAGTAAGAGAGTAGAAATTGAAATTAAATCATATTCTGCAAAGATACACAAAGTGTTTTATTTCAAGTTTGAGTTCTTTCAGAAAAGAGCTCACTGTCTGGAAGTGTCAGTTAGAAAAGAACAAACTTGGTCTCATGAAGTTATTAAATACTTGCAATCTGTTGGTGGGATTTTGTAGGAAAAAGACATGTGTGACTGCAGTTTTATAAGGAAAGGGTAATGGAAGTGCTTCCACAACCCTACACATTGCTGAGAATACTGTATTTCTGAATGATGAATGTAAACACATGTGCTGAGAGACCTCCTGGGTGACCAGAGGAGGAGAGAAGGAGCCTACATGAAGAAATTAAAAAATGGTCTTGTGTTTTGTCATTGAGGAAAATGAAAAAAAAAAAAAAACCACAGCAAAAAGCCACAACCCACCTGCAAACATCCAGCAGAGCTGCAAACTCCAAAAAATGAAAAATTGCTCAGGAATAGATCAAGTTGAAAATCTGAAGGTGGTCCTTAAATACAAAAATCATGCAGAAATACTCAGAGCAGTAATGAAGGGGTGAAGAATCCTTGAAGACTATGTTTGACTAGTTCATGAAGTAGACTAAGCAGTTTTTGAAGTAATAGGCAGCAGAAATCAGTGTTTTCAGAGTTTTCTTGCTGTTTCTCACCTTAAAAAATACTTAGTTTTATTGAAGACACACTGAAAATATACTCCAAAAATAGATTACAAACTCTAAAGGGCTAATTTATTTAATACTAAAGATTTGAGTTTCACAACAACTCAAAATACAAACGAGTTATATTTTTGAATGACTTTCTAAATCAGTGACTTGGAGCTTTGTGTTGTAATGCTCTGGATGCTTCTAAAGCTGCAGTGTCGTGGAAGTTCGGGGTGTCAGCCTCTTGCTTGGTTGTACTTCCTTTCATTTCTGATTTGGCTTGATTTAATTATGTTTTTGAAACTGCCAAGTTACTCTGTGTGATAATACAGGTTTCTTATGCATAGGGGGTTGCAGACTTAGCATAAATATTCAGAAAGGGAATTTTAATAAGCAGATTTACTATGTGTACTGGGAACAATAATTTACAACCTAATACCAACCAACTGTGTTTCAGGACACAGCTAGTGAATTAAGTGTTAGCACTTGCGTATTTCAGTGATGGTTATGTACTTTTTAAGAAGTCTTCTAAGCTCCTACATCCTGTCTAAATACTTAATTATTACAGGAAATCTGCCTCCTGATTTTTAAAAATATTCATTGTCATTAAGAAAAGACAGAAAAGAGGAGGGCAGTTTGCTAGCAGTCTAAGTCTTGGAAATTGATTTATAAGAAATAGTCTAGGGTGTTTTTGTCAGAAAAGATTCAGCTTGTTTTCCGAAACTCCCAATGTCATTCTGACAGAAATATCTCATTAAAATGCTTCCACTTCGTGACGGGATCCCTTATACAAGTTTCAGGTCTCTTAGAGTGTGCCAGAAAGGAGCCAAAGTTGGCTGTTTCTGGTGTGTGTACATGGGGGAAGCTACAACAAAGCCTGGGCAGTGAAGCCTGGGCAGCCTGGCATGAAACCATGGAGGCTTCGTTCTGGTGTGGGCACTGCAGTGCCAGTGAGGCTCCTGCAGTTGGTCCTAAACATCTGTACACCCTTGTGTGCTGTAATAGTTGAAGCATTTTTGTACCCAATGAAAACAACGTTGTCATTGCTGATAACTGTGCCTCGTGAGAAGAGGCGTTCTGCTAACAGTGCAGGGCCCAGCCCTGCCCTTTCATTAGGCTTGTTATCAACTAATTATGGTGACTTGCTGTGCAGACAGTGTCGCGGTGCCACTTGCTGTGAGGATGACGTACAGACCAGGGGCTGGGGTAAGAGCAAAGGCTTTGAACACAGGAGCATGGGAGGACCCTGTGCCCTGCTGATGGGCAATGAGAAGAGCACCCTGGAGATCCAGCAAAAGACTGGTTTTGTTTAAGGCTATTAGCCAACAGGTTGAGGCAGCTTCCGTGCCCTGGGAAAGAACCACCTGGTGAGCACCTTGCAGCAGGTGGTGCAGGCCAAAAGGTGGCAATTTTCTGCAGAATCAGATGTCTGACAAAAGGACAAGGTTGAAGTCTGAGAGGAGCCTGATCCACCACTTGACTCTCTCTCCCCTTCTGGATGAGCTCTTTTCAGTGTGTTTACTTTGCCCTTGAGGGTTGAGACCATCAAAATTGAGGTGACCATCCACTCAGTGGAATCAGAATATATGTCCAAAAAAATACCGCTTTAAAACCTTTCTTCTGTGGTCTTAAAGTGAATGTGTAATGTCTCTTCATTGATAGTGTCATGTTTGTAGAAGCTCTGTAATACATCCATGTTGCACCTTACTGACAGAATATCCTTAGCTCATATGTTGCAAATTGCATTTGGTAGACTTCTGTTTATATCAAGCCCTAGGCTGCAGAGTAGCAGACGAAGTGTGAAATTCAACAAAGTTAATAGCAGGCTCCTGCACCTGGGGAGGAATAACCCCATGTACCAGTTCAGGCTGGAGGCTGAGCTGCTGGAAAGCAGCTTGTGAAGAAGGACGTGGGTGTCCTGGTGGACACCGAGCTGTCCATAAGCCAGCAGTGTTGGCTGCGTGGTGAAGAGGCCAATGGTGTCCTGGGGTGCATTAGGGAGAGCATTCAAGCAGGGCAAGGAAGGTGATCCTGCCCCTCTACTCAGCTCTGGTGGGGCCTCACCTGGAATGCTGTGTCCAGTTCTGGGCTCCTCAGGACAAGAGAAACATGGAGCTTCTGGAGCACATCCAGTGAAGGGTGACAAAGATGGTTAAGGAATTGGAGCATCTCTCTTACAAGTAAAGGCTGAGGGAGCTGGGCCTATTGAGAAGGGACAACTGAGAGGGGATCCCATCAATGTCTGTCAGTATCTGATGGGGGGGTGCCAAGAGGATGGAGCCAGGCTCTGCTCAGTGGTGCTGGGCAAGAGACAATGGGCAGAAACTGATTCACAGGAAGTTCCAACTGAACACAAGGAAGAACTTCTCTATCATGTAAGTGACCAAGCACTGGCACAGACGATCTAGGGAAGTTGTGGAGTCTCTCCCACTGGAGATGTTCAAGAACCATCTGGACACAATCCTGTGCCGTGTGCTCTGGGATGACCCTGCTGTAGCAGGGAGGCTGGACCAGGTGACCACTGTGGTCCCTGCCAGCACTACCCATTCTGTGATTCTGTGTTTGTGGGGGGCACAGACACATCTGTTAGAGCAACCTACACTATAGTAGGCTGTAATAGACTTACAGGGGAACTCATGACTGAGGAATAGCATGCACAAAATGCAATAGGAACAGGTGAGCTGTAAGACTGACTTTCACATTCTGCAGAGTGCTTTGTTCTGGTCCAATGCCAGTAACCTCAGGGTGGAGCCTTTTTTCTGTAGGGCACTGACTACTGATCATTGCTTGCTGGCTACTAGCTGCAGGGTGGTGCCAGATCCAGTCTAGCTTCCAGCAAGAAAAACCTAGTTTGTGTGGAGAGAATTGCAGTTCCAAAGATGAAGATACTCAAAATCACTAAAGATTACTCAACAACTTCCTTATTTTTTTTCCTAACCATATTTTGTTCTATTTTCAATCATTTCCCTCTCCTAGATTATAGAATAGAGAAAGGCTTATTTTTCAGCATGACTGAGAACCAGTTCATATTACTATGGGGAGTCTGACTAATTTGCAGGCAAGAAGCTGGAGTGATCTGAAAGGTTCAAGAAAACAGAGTACTTTTTCTTCATGAGTTACTGAATAGAAAAGACTGATTATGTCTTTTGTTTTTGTGGAGGACAGAACTCATCATCACAACACTACCAACACCATCAATCTGACCGACCCGACAATTTAAAAATATTCTGTCATAGCTTCTGGTTGTGTAGTTGTTCAGCTTCTTTCTCTAGAGTGAAATAATCTGATGCAGTATTGAAACTGCCACCAAGAATTGTTAATGTATAATTTATCTTTGCAATTAAAAAGCATTTTTAACCAAGTGTCACAACACAGTGACAAGTAAATTAGGCTGTGATTTACATTACAGTACTTTGCAACTTGATTTAGTGTCACCCTGGAGGAACTGACAAACAGCCCCAGTGGAGTAAGACAGTGCTTTCAGTAAAGAATGAATTCATTTCCCGTGTGTTAGCAAGGATTGAAAGATAGTTGCTGCCTGGTATTGAAACAATGATTCATAGTCTTTGTTTGTTTTCTAACATGTTAAGCAATACAATAGAGAAAATTTCTAGACAGGAAGAATACTTGGGTCAAACACAGTGATTGATAACTCAGTGTTCTTATAAAAAAAGGCTTAGTTAAGCTTTTTTTATAAGAGGGCAATGTAAGAGAGGAAGATGAATCTGGTTATTTTATATTTTCCTTAGTCATTGTCTTAAATTGGGAGCTTTGGAATTTCAGAGTATGAAAACCATGAAGAAGTCAGGTTAAATATTGCTAAATGTAACTCACCAAAGGTGAGTTAAGTGAAACACGACGCCATTTGATTTAGAAAAAAAAGTCCCTTAAAAATCATCAGTAATATCGAATATTCGCTACATTAGTATTTTGGGCTATCATTCACTCTTGGTTTGGGGCACTTTCATGTTTTCTTGTCTTATCTTCTTTCCAGTGAGAGAGTACTATTATAAAAAGTAAGTGTGAAGCTATAATGATGGTGGGATTTTTGTTGAGCGTAAAAGACTCTTACACAATGAGCTGAATGGGTGATTCATTCTCCTCATTAACAGTCTGCAATTTCTAGGCAAACTGTATGAACAGGGGTAGAGTGAGGTTTACCTGTACTGTAAGCTTGCTTTGTTCTGGTTACTGGAGGTAGCAGAGTGAACTTCTCATTGTCTTGGCAATGTGAGAAGTGTTCCTGCAGTCTGTGGAATAGTCGCAATCGTCAGAGGTGGTTAAGCAAAACCCTTCCTGCAGTGGGAAGGAATCATGTAATCATAGAATATCCTGAGTTGGAAGGGACCCACATAATGAAGACATCACGAGGAGCTTGCATTGTTGTGAGAGGTTCATAACAGTCAATCCTTTAATCCACAGTTACAGAGACTTTTCTCCTCAAAGGTCCCTTTAGGTTCTCTTCAAGAAGGATGATGAAAAAATGAGAACAGATCAATATCATCCACACAGTTACAGACAAGTTAAAAAAGGTAACAGTAGTTCACATTCTAAGTGCATTAACTGCCTTGCACAGTGACATATCACAGTGGATATCCATGTGCAAACACACAGCAGCAGAGTAAACTGGTGAGTAGGGGCTCTGAGAGCATGCTGTGACCTGCTTACTCTGAGGTCACAAACTCACAGGAGACTGCAAGGAAATAAGTGTTTTTCACAGTTTATAAAAGTTAGTTTCCTCATAATTTTTTTTGCAAATCAGAGTCTGAGCAAGTATTGTCAGTTTTGGCAAAAGTATGACAAAGTGATTTGGCATTACTGTGACTTGGTCTCAAGTGCCAGCTGTTGCTGTACAAAATATAGGTAAAAAGAAGACAGGTTTAGCTCCCAGTGGCATTTTCAAGAGCATTTTCTTCTTGATGGGTTATTCCTATTGTTCTTATTCACCTGTGGTAGCCTCACTGACTTAATAAAGTGTCCTTAAAGCTACTGAAAGAAATAGACTAATTTAGAAGGAATTACATGGCAGTTTTGTTTCCCCATGGAATATTAATTCAGCGCTAAATACAAGGTGTGACTTATAAGGTCTTCTAAGACAAATGTCTTGTCTTCAATAAAAAGAATCGTAGTGAGAAGACAAGATTATCAATTGTGAGAAGGCTATTATTATTATTATTATAATTATTTATTTTGGTAAAGCTCAGGTGTAATAGCTTCGTTTCCTGATTTCTCAGACTGAAGGCTTGAGTGCTTGGCACGCTTAAGGTGATGTGTGCCTTGGTGTTGTCTGCTCCAGATCACTGTAAGCCAGAAATAAAAGCAGCATAGAGTGAATTTTCCTTCTTGAGGAAATTTACTTCTGTTCTGCTCCTGCTGTTAGTGGAGTCAATAACAGGACTGACTTCAGAGCTGAAAGCTGAATCATCTTTGGTCTTTGCTATACAAAAGTCAGGGAGCAGAAAAATAATAAGACTGGAGCAAGAGGTGTTTATTTTACACTGACATGCCTCTATTAGGAGGGCTATGCACTCTGTCACAGTGAAAAAGGAAAACACTTCTTTGACCTGGCCAACTAGAAAAACACAAATCTTCTGGACCCTTTGAAAGTCTTGGAAGTTACTGATTTTCAAAGTTTTTCTTCCCCTCTCCATTCCCTCCACTTTTGAATTCTCATAAGATTCTTTTTTGTATGTTTATGGCCTAATAAATATATTGAAAAGATGCTTAACAGAACTTGAACAGTGCCCATTCAGTGCCTTTTTTCTGGGTGATCCAATTAAAGTAATTTATGTATAAATCCAGATATGATTTGCAAGCTTTGTAAAGTGAGACCTTCATACTGAAAAGCTGGGTCAACTAATAGCTGTTCTTTCCCAGTTTTGCTATTAGAAAAATATATTTTCTACTAAAAAGAAAGTAGATAAGTCCTCCTTTCAAAAGCTGTTAATTACTATTGAGAGCACAGGAGCTAAGTTTGATGTTGCTGATTTTTAGAGATGTGACTTGAAAGGTAGCCGGACTTTTGGATTTTTCTCTGCTTCATTTAATGAGTGACCTGCACTCATCTTGATTTGTGCCCTCCTTTTTTTTTTCTCCATGGCATAGGTCAGTATTATGGAAAACCTCTTTTATGTCTGTCTAAAGTGATTGTATTGTGTGATTGATTTATGCATGAAATATGTCTGTGTTAATTGTCCAGTGTAAGATAGATTATAGGAGGGATATTACCTGAATGTGCATTATTTTCTCAAGGTACCTAATGATATTTTTGCAATCCTAATACCACAATGCAAAAAAAAGGAATATGGGTAGCAAGCACTATAGAGAAAAGGCAAATCTTGTAGTTTGTCTTAAGTATTGGATAGAGGAGCTGATAGCAAACCAAGCTGAGGGAAGGGACTGATTTATTTACCTGTTTTGTGTGTGGTGTAGAGACAGAGATATTGGTGGACTTAGATTTAGCACTGTACTTCCAGAAATAAAATATAGGCGATATTAAAGGCTAATCTAGTTGAAATTAGCTGGAAGCACAAGTGAGTGTCTCTATTCCTTTATCCCTGCCCTTCTCCAAAGATCTGAGAACCAGTAAGAATTAACTGCTTGGAGCTGAGCTCCATACTTTGCATAAGACTGTGTGTGGTTTATATGTTTATATACGAAATAGCCTGGTTATCTACTGTGATTTACTTTATGAGTTTAACTCATTTTCTGATGCAGTTATGGTGGATTAGAAACAGAAAAGAGGTAGTGGGAAGGGAGAAAAAGTTTAAGTGATGGGGCAGGAGACTTTAGGAGAAAGTTGATGTGACAGTAGCAGGAAAGAATCCTTCCTTAAAAAGGAGAATGTTTCTTACCAGTGAAAAGCTAAAGGTGCCTGGAACTGAAGATGGATGTAAAAAAAAAAGAAAATCGCAGTGCCTTTGAGTTTTCTGCTACAAAGGAGGCTACAGGACCTTCATCACAGGACATGGTCAAGAAAGATGGAAGCAAAAGGAAGGTGAAGGAATTTGCTGTCAGACTTGTTTTACTTGTGTCTGTTGAGTGTTTTAAAATACACACTAAATACACTAATTGCACTGCTACAATTATTGTTATAACCAACAAAAATCAAGAGGCAGGTTTCTGTGATGTGTTTTTTCCAGACCAATTGGAGAAGGTGATAGAAGAAGCAGGCATTCAAGAATTGAGGAACAAAATATTTTTACAAAGTATATTAAAGCATGTATGGTTTCCAAGGCAGTTTATTTTAATTTACTATATCACAAATTGGTAATTTTTACTTCACCTCAGCTCAAATAAACTAGAGTGCACAATCTTTCCTAAAAATATTTTAGGTTATTCTTAAATTATAGGGACATTTGCAACAACACTTGCATATAATAGGAGCTTAACTTAAAATAGACATACTGTGAATATATTGTTGCTTTATGTAATGATATACCCTTAGAGCTGTTTCATATGTGGTTAACTTTAGGGAATTTGAGGGCATTTAAGTTTGTACAATGTAAAGATAGATGAAAAAAGGCAGGGGTCCGCATTATTAATATGCTTATTTTAGTAGGACGCAGCATGATGGTAGTGATTTGGAGGGAATAAAAATTGATAAATGTTGGGATAGATTGTAGAATAATTTTTTTAACTAGGAAATTGGTATTAGGTGGGATGAAATTGTGCTTCTGTACTCTCAAATTCAGTTTATTTCTATGTTTTGGTCTTTCAGGCTTATCCAAGTAAGCATCTTTTGTCCTAAAATTTTTCTACATCCTCTTATGGCATGCAGTGAAGTCTTCAGCACTGTGTTATGAATGCACGGACGGGTTGCACCACAGCCTTCACAGTGCTTCAAGTATATCGAATCAAAAAGCACCAAATTATGTTTTGGGCCATAGAAGGCTCCCAGCTGGGGCCGAGCAGAGGCCAGGCAGGTCCTTCTGGGAGCAGTGTGCCTGTGAGCCACCCTGGCCTGAGAAGCCACTTAGTTCTACCACTGGAGATCATTGCCAAGAGTGAAAGTACACAATGAGGTAGATACATGTCGGAAAAATCTGTGATGTAATCTGTTTGATTTTACAATGAGGCAGAGTAGAGGATCGTTGTCAAAGCCAACAGCTGCTGTTCAGCATGGAGTTGGAAACTACCAGCACAGCCAAGCCAAAGTGAAATGTCTGCTGTCTCTCGGCTGGTAGCAGTGCCTGTCTGGATGAGCTTTTTTTCATCTACTTCCATCCAGCTCAGAGAAGTGCTGCAGACAGTGTATGTTAAAACAATTTGACATTTTGTAAAGCAGAGGAGAACTGAAACAGGCAGGAAGTAAGAGTCACTTTTTGTGGGAAAATGCTAAAGTATACAATGTGCATTCAGGGACACATCTTACTGGGAAACTAACTACAAGTAATAACAGAGAAAATGTTTGCCTGTGTGAAAGAGCAGTATTGTGTATTTTCAGGACCCAAGCTTACAATTACATTTGTTATGCAATCAAAATCATGCTTTTCTTATTGGCATTCTTTCTAATTGTTGAAAATTTATTGTTTTGTTAGATTCTAATAGTGTATCTGAAGTCTCAGAGCGGTACTTAGAGCATTTGCCAGTTTATATTGAGAAGTAACTGCAGTGTTTGGTCCCCATTCCACCTTCCCTTTTCTCCATTTATCCTTCTGGAGAAAACCATGGTAGATTTTGTATTTATGTAGTAGGTATGATTATGTTCAGCTGTGATCATAACAGCCAAAAACTTCCATAATATTAAATGCCACGGGGGAGGAATCAGACAGGGATGATTCTATGTGTTGTGGAAGTGAAACTCAAAAGATAGAAACATTTAATGTGTAAGATGTCTCTGTTAGATATTAATATTGGTATATATAAATATATTAATTATTTTATTTATTAATTTTATTTTAGCTAAGAGAGAGAAAGGAGAGAAAAGTGCTAATAGGAGGCATGCTATAAAATGATCTTATCTTGACTTTTTTTTCTGTAATATACTGTAATAATCTACTCATTGTAGTTAGGTTGCAGAATTGCAAGTTCCAGCCATATAAAGGAATATGACAGCCCTAACAGTTTACACGATCCACTTTCAAGTAAAAATATTCCAGAGCGATAGAAAATTGCACACAAACACTTAAAACACCTGTATCAGATTTTAGGTTTTTAAGTGGTATAAAGTGCTGTAATTTTACTGACTTCGGGATTAATTCTAATGTGTTGAGAAACTTGTCTGTTGGAATCTTCAATAAATTCTCACACTAGCTGAGTCCAGGGAAAATTGCTGTTAAATTCCACAAACCTGAAAGAAAATGCAAAAACTCCAGTAGGAAAAAAATATTCAAATGAATGTTTACAATGATTGGCATTTAACATCCTGTTAATGAACAACAATTTTTATTGATGCAGTTTATATAACAGTAAAAGCATTGTATTTAAAAACTCAAAAGGACTTCTGAAGCTGCTTAAGGAGACACTGAGCAGGTTATGGTGAACCTTCTTAGGAGGAGGAATGCTTCAGTGTTTCGTCTTTCAGTAGCAGCTTCTTTCAAGATTCATGTGCTGTTGCAATATAATTTTTGATACACCATATTAAAAAAACCTATGACTGTAAACCCTGTCACTGAATCAAATCCCTAGCATGAATACCATGATAGAACTGCTTTTTTTTCTCCTGAAATTCCAATAAGTGACTTATGTGATGCTGATTGCACCCTTCCAAAGAGACAAACAGGAGAGTTGTTGGACTTAGAGCAAACCTGTTTGACGCACGAGAATATTTTGTGTGAGTCCTCCTATGCTGCAAGCAGACCCCATCAGCATTAGCCAGAGATGCTGGGTGGTGTGAAATGTATGTGGAAGACTCAGTAAACAAAGTAGGGACATAAAAATGGTCAGTAAAATACGCAGTTTACAGGCTGGAAAATGGACTGCATCAATACTAATAAAGTGTTTTTTTTTCTTTCATAGAACAATTAAATAAAGTAAATTTACAAGTGAAAACGCTCAGATAGAATGTCCAGCAGAAGCACAACATTTTGTATGCCTCCATGAAGTGTTTTTCATGCAGTTTTGTCATTTTTATAGTTTTATAGTGAGTGGCTAAGCAATATAGTGCCTGCAGCTTTTAGACTGATTTATTTTATCCTAAGAATGATTAGGTCTGATAGTCAACAGAGGAGAGGAAGAAATAAGCATATTATTGTGTTTGTTCTTTATAATTTGGATTTGATAGGAACTCTTATGAGGAAGTAAGTATGTTCAATAGAGATCCTTACAAGTGAGTGAAGCAATTCATAGTAAAATCTTGTAAACTATGAACTATTTAAAGAAATAGTCAGAAATAAAACGAAAAATCCCAACTTTACAGACAAGGAAGTTATTTTGGATGCTGTAAAAATAAAAGATGATCTGCAGGAGGGGGAGTAACAGCAGTGCATTAATGAGCTCTGAATGAGAGAGAATGGCAAAAAGAATTGTTAACTCACCGTTGCACATATGTAGGACTTTTAATTGGGGCTGCACTCACTACTTTCAAGGACAGTGAGTAAGGGTTTAATTGTTGGTTTTATGAAGACATCAACTGGAATGCTTCAACAGTTTTATTTTGAATATCATCCCTGCAGTTTTGTGTGATTGGTAGTATCCTGTCTTTTCTTCCTGACCTTTTCATGGTCATGGCACTTCTTTCAGAGTGTAGAAGACACCTTGTGTAATGAAACTTGTCATTAACAAAGATACAAGTATTGGAAGATTAGCACCTAATATCTCGGTATTTTTGTTGTATCATTTTCTTCTTCTCTATCTTCCCCTCCCACTCCCAATACTTTTCTGAAGCCTGTTCAGTAATTAAACTAAAAATTTTCCTTTTTTTCCCTTTTTTTTTTAAGTAAAAGTTTATTTTTCAGTTTGAAATGGGCTGTACTTCATTCAGTACAGATTTTTAGTGGTTTTTTTTTGTTGTTGTTTGTTTGTTTTGTTTTGGTTGGGGTTTTTTTTGTATGTGTGTTACAGTTGTGTAAGAATATGAAGTTACATTGTTGCACAGATTGCAAAACCAAACAAAGAACCCCAAGCCAGGCAGCACCTAGCCTACACAATTATAGCAAAGGAGTAGAGTTCTGAAACTCTAATCCATAAATTTCTCCTGCTCGTTGTTGAGAATGTCTTAAAACTTCTAGCTTGCCTTGAGGGCCAGTGAGAGAGTTTTGGATGGGAATCCCAGTAAGAATTGGATTCCTTATTCCTAGTGGCATTTTATAGCTTTTTAGAGAAAATCAGCAGATGCAATTGCACTTTGATTCCAGTAAAAATTAAAAATACAACCTTCATGGTGAGAGAGAGAAGGAAAAAGAAAATCTCTGCAAACCATAATCTTTATCCCAAAAGAGTATAAGAGATTTGCATGCTGTGAATACATTAACTATGCATGCTAATGCAACACTATCAGTGCAGTGATCTCTAGCATTATTGAAGTGCATTCCACATTTTGGGCTTATCTAAATTTGTTAATTAAATACTGCATTTAAAATTTGGAAAAGTATGTTTTCTGTGCATTAAGGTCTAACAAGTGTGACACACGGCTTATCTTCTAGTCATCAGCAATTTGTCTTAAAGCAAATTGTAATGAAAGTCTGCTCTTTCCTGAATACTTTGAAAGGAGAGTTTAAAAATAGACGCTGTAGCTAGAGCCACTGGTAAAAGCAGGAAGGAACACCTGAAGAATTTTGTCAAAAGTGATGTTTCCAAGTTTGTGTTTGTCATCGTAATTAGGAATGATAGATCTTTAACTTTTCTAAATATTTGTAGCTGCAGAGACTTGGACTGGTAGGCTTTTCCTTCCTAATAAGGTTCCGTAGATGCGCGTACTTTTTTTCACTTGAAGAAAATCCCAGTGGCATCCACTAGCATGCAGCTGGTCCATGTATGTGCCATTTGGCAGCAGGAGCTCTTTGAGATTCATATCTGATGGAGCATTTCAAAGCCTACTTACCTCTAACCACAGGGTTTTAATCTGGTGCTTTCAAAATAAGACAGTGTGTTAATTTTGATAAAATGAGGCGTGAGAAGTTTTAAGTTAAAAAAGAAAAAGGAGAAATAAAAAACTTACCTAGTATTCAGGTTTGGAAAGAGGATCCTTCCATGCCATTGGTCTGGATATGAGCAATGCACCATTGCTGCAGCTGAGAGGGATCCAAAATTGTATTAGCTGTGCATTGCAAAGAAAACAAAAACTTTTGTGTGTTGTTTATAAAATGCCAAATCTTTCTCCAGTGTTTTTGTTTTAACCTAGTGATAAGGGCAGATCTGTAGCACAGTAGCATTACAACTTGAACAAGTTCAAAGCATGGTCCTACTTGATTAAAATAAGAATTATTTCCCTCAGCAACCCATGTAAAATATCAGATACTTGAGTTGATACTGCCCAAGTAACCAAATTTAACTGACCTCAGTAACTATGATTGGAGATTAGTAATGATGTGTAACAGAAACTCCTTCTGGGATTGAAATTGCATCTACCTTGCTTGTTCATGGTGTCGTTTGGAGCCACCAGTTCATTTGGCTCTGACTCTGGTGTTTTAGGCCTATACTGTGTAAACCTCACCTGAGTGGGAACAGCAAAGACCAAAGTCATCCCCAGGTGAAAATCCATGATCACAGATGTTAAGGATGGAGAGCACTGTTTCAAGCACAAAACCAAACGGTTTCCTGAGGCAGCATGAATAAGCCTGTCGTTTGATAGCAGGATTTATATACTGTGCATAGTTTCCACGGTGGCTGGAGAGAAAGAACACAACAGAAGATCTTCCTTAACAGAAGATCTGTGATAGTGGAAACACTTGCTGAATACCACTGAGTGAAATGGATGTTTTCCATTAATAAAGTTCCAGTCTTTGCATGATAGCGAGGTTACTCTGCCAACACTGAAATCATTTATCCAGCTTCTCTAAAGTGACCATTAGAATTCATTGTTAATTGAAGCCAGTGGAGATACACAAAACAATGAAGTTACTCATGTATGGGAGTATTTGCATGCCAAATATATAAAATAAGTGTTGGGGTGCTTTTTTCTCAAAAAAATATCAATAATTCCCTGGGATATGTGTATTTTAAAAGAAAAAAAAAAGTGTTTGTGCAAGGTCTGGTGAAAGAGTTTTGGTTCTAAGGTACCATAGAAGAATCTGATCTAATCAGATGAAGTAATGGGTGGCATAAGGCATTTTGTCGAGACAAAATCCATTTGAGAGGTATTGCTTGCTTGAATATAACTTACAAAGAAACCTCATACACACCACAGTTATCTAGCAAAATTTTAGAAATATAAAGCCAAATTTTCATGAAGTTTTCGGCATCTGTCTGGTGTTGCTGATGATGTAATGTGCCTTCATGCCAAACGGCCAGGGCTTACACAGATGGATGTGCACAGCTGCTCACTCTGTAGGTGGTGACCTTCGGCGTAGATGTATTTCAGACCCTCACAGATGTTTGTTTCATGGCCGTGCTGTGAAAATATAGAGTGCAAAAGACAGTTTTCTAACCAGAAAGTACCATCACAATCTTACGGCGTTCCAGAGTAAATTTTGGAAATCACTACTCCAGCATTTTAAACCACTGTTTAATTAATTCATTAATTCAGCTAATGGAAATTATATGAAATTATTTCTTAATAAAGTTATTTAATTCATTTTAGTGGAAGAAATGGTGTGGAAAAAAACCCATATCTATTTATTGGTGAATTCTACTGCAGTTTAAATCCTCCCTTCAAACAGGATAGACTGTATATCTTAAAGAAAGATTTTTTCTTGAGAAAATTTCCTCTTTTCCTGACATAGAGTTGTCTTTGTCATTTCTTAGATCTGTCATTTTTATAACTAGGTAATACTGAAGGACTATAGCATTTTTGTTGTAAATTCATACATATGCACATTTGCCATGTTCCTAAACTGAAGTGCCAAGAACATCAGCTTTGAAATATCAGGGACAGATTAGTGTATAAAGTAGGAAGCTTTACAGTCCTTTCTAATATAGGCTTTAAAATTATTCGTAATGCTTCTTGTTTATTATCAGCTATAGAAAAAAACACAATTCTGGCAAAGTTTTAAAAAAAAGTTTTCATGAATCATCCTCTTCTATATATGCATATATCTGTATATACATTCAGTGGCAAAAATCCTATTTTCTAACATGTTCTGAAACTGGAATTAAAAGTGGTCTGTTCCATCAATATATTGCTTAGGAGCGCAAGAAAGTTAGATTTTAAAAAAGCTACCCATGCTTCAATGGAAGTAATGTATATTCCCTGATTCACAGGTGATTGAAACACGTAAGATCCACATCCTTAGAGAACTAATTCTTGATTTTTTAAATTCAGTTTGGGAGCCTAACTGTGTCTGAATAATGGAAAACAAGATCATATGTAAATCAGTAGGACTTCTCATTTTAAGTCTTTCCATTTGTATTAATAAATATTTTTCTATATTTTATATAAACAATATGCATTTATCTTAGAATTTACTGAAAGCCTGATTATGTTTGGTAGCTTATAAATACACCTTTTCAAATCTGAAATCATGTTAACTCATTTAATATGATTTTTATACAGTTCTTGCTAATAATGGTTAATACAGTATATTTTAAGATCTCATCATTCTCTTCTAGCTGTGTAAAACTGAGCCATGCAATTTGCAGTGTGAGAGTTTAAATTATGAATTTCATCAGTTGATTACAAATTATTGCTAAAATGATTTTTTATAACCATATATTTCTTACGTTTTTAATTTTCTCAAATTGCTGGGTTCTGGCAATAAATTTCATAGCAGCCTTAAATGCCACTTGAAGCAGCTGTTCTTCCAGGGTACTGATGCTCCTTCTTGCAAGTTTATTTTATTTTATCTCTGCTTAAACTTGTATATTGCCCAGTTCCATTATTTTAAAGGAATATGGACTGCAAAGTGGACTGCTTTAAAATTGGAGGGTTCCTAAAGTTGCCTATTGTTGAGGAAAATTATGGGGAAATGACATTATAATGTCTCTCACTAGTTTTATATTTGATAAGCAGAAAAATAACCATGATGAAGGTTTCACACTGCTGGCAGCTTGTATCACTATGACAAGTTTTTCATGGCTGTTATCTTACATGCAGGTGTACAAGATTTGTTATCCAGGAAGTATCATTGCCAAATGAGGCCTAAGATACAATGAGGGCATCACCACTGTTGCCATTCATTTCCAGTTATAGGATATTGTGTTCAGTCTTAATTGACACTGCCTTAAATTAAAGCTGAGATTTGGTTGTGTAAGTGGCAAAATCTTCACAAGGTAGGGACTGAAAATGGAGAAGGGTTTTCTATTCTGGGTTCAAACTCTTGTCTCTCATTTGCAGTTCTCTCAATTTTCAGTAGTAGCAATTATAATGTTAAAAAATGGCCAGTTTAGTTATTTGTTATGTGGTTATGTGTTCATAATTATGTGTGTATGTATCAAAATGATAGAGTTTGTGAATTAGAGTAACTGCACGATTTATCATGTGATAGCCTTCCCTTTAGCTGATACAGCTGTAGTTGTAACCTGTTTTATTGTCTGGTAGAGAAAGAATGAATAAAATGATTGCAAGCAAAAGATTCTCAGGTTTGGAGTACGTTTTGCATTTTCAGGCTGCATTTCCCAGTGAAGTCAAAGATAATGACATCGTGAGAATGGCAGCACACTGGCAACGTGGATATAGTTTGGTGGATACTCCTAAAAAAAAAAAGTCCAAAGATCTGAATTGTCAGATTACCCTAGCAAAGGGTCTTAAAAGTAATGCTTAAAAGCCATCTGGGACACAAGAAGTTGAATGTCATTATAGGAGAAAGTGTGATCCTCTTCATCATTTGGTTTGAGCACAGTGTGCATGATGAGAGTTTTAACAGGAGGCTGGGCTATTGCATACTGTCAGTTTTCAAGCAAGCATGTCATTCTAGGTATTTGTAATTGAGGGGGTAAACTCAGAATTTTATGTAAAGATGTAGGCACACAGTTTGTGGTAACTGGGAGTGGGGCTGTGGCCAAGCCTCATCCCCAGTGGGTGCAGCTGTGAGCAGCAGGTGAGCAGCACTGACAGCAGTGAGACACGGAGTGCCCAGGTGAACTGACCAACCACAAAGGGAACAGAGGGCACACAGGTGCAGTGCATGAACATCAGGGGTATAAAAGGTTGGGCTGGAGGACCAGATGAGCAGCCACTTGCAGCCTTCTAAGTGATGTGCTGTTACTCTGTATGGGCAGATGCCTGAAGCCTTCTGAAATGGTATGGTGTTACTCTGTTTGGGCAAATGTTTAAAGCCTTCTGGAATTGTATGATGATATTCTGTGTATTGTGGCTGTCTCAACTGCAACATATGTTGTGACATTTGCTGTGACATATAGAATTAATGTTTTCTGCTGTTCCAAAGTATATTTGCTTAGCTTTTTGTTTTCAACAGTGTCTCTTTTCATACACTATTTCCTTAATGGAACGCCCTCTGATGAATTCCTTCTCCTGCGAGAATGATAGGTGTTCATATTTTTAAGAATATTTAAATATTTAAATTTGGGAAGTCCTGACTGATAAGCAATGTTCATTTTATCTCACTAATTTCCATAGAAGTATTGTCCATGATCCCGATAGCCAGAGGATCCAGCAAGTCCCTTTGTTTGGTACTTGATGCAAGACTGTTAAAAACTTTAAATTTAGATTATATGAGATGAAAACTGAGGAGCAAGCAGGGATGGAGTTTCTACTCCTTGAACTACTAACAAACAGGATGGAGATTTGGGCTGTGAATCTGCCTCAATCCTTGCTGTGCCTATGGACTTTCATGCGTTTCTTAATCTGGCATAGGATTCTCTCATTTCTAATCAGTGCAGCATTTGTACAGTGAATCTGGCTTGAGTGTGTTAGCATGTAGCTGCTAATCCTGTGTGGTCTGGGTTTGTTGGTTGAGCCTAGAAAGTCTAAGGAGTTGTGATGGTGTTAGATTCACTATTCAGGTGTCAATTTTACTGCACAGTGAACTCACCTTGGATCTGTTGGGACTCCCTATTAGCACACACCTAGTTGTGTGCTTATGTTTCTGTAAGTTGTACCTTTATCTTCTTTACTCTGGACAAATTTCTGAGGGGAATAAAAGCAGACTGCATGTTACAGTTCTGACTTTAAACCCTTTGAGTGGTTGCGTACATTTTTGTGTCGTGAGCAAAATGCTTCTTTTTGCAGAAACAAGCTGGTAGATATTTGATTTAACATCTGTAGAATATCGGAGGAAAGTTGAGATGGCTTGTTGTGAACTTTTCTTTTTTTATTGGGTCTGAGCTGGAATGGTGTTAGTTACACCCCAGTGCTTTGGTTACTGCTGAGCAGGACTGGCAGAGCATCAGTGCTGTCTCTCAGCGTTCTCCATCAAGGTGCTGGGGGTGGGCAAGATCCTGGGAGGGGAGACAGTTATCTAGCATCAAGCTCCTCTGTAGGATGCAGTTTGTTGGCTGCCCTGCTTATCTCTTTATTTTGCTGAGTTTGGGTGCATGTTAACACAAACAATGGCTCTGTGCTTTGCCCTGACACTGATGGCCCAGTTGTGTGGGGGGAGCTGTCTTCTGTGGACAGTGAGGGAACAGACCTCCTCTTCCCTGCCTGAGATTGATGTGAATGCTTTTAGAATGCAGGCTACCATGGTCACTACTCATCCTTATGTGTGCTGTTTAATACTGTTAATAATACAGTTGGCACACTGTGGGGTTCGTGCGATTTGGTGTCATCCTGGTATGAGAGAAAACAAATTTTAGGTGTGGAGGTACTGAAATCTGCTCTGAGGCATCCAGTTCCTGGCTGGCAGGGTGTGTGGAAGGATTTGGGCAGGTTCCCAGCATGGTTATCACCTTCTATTACTTGTGACTTTACTGGATACACCTGAACAGGTACTCAACCCTGGCACACTGAGACATGACCTGCTAGAAGGCTGCCTTGTCTACCCCAATGAAAACCAGCAGCTCCTCACCATGTACTGGGCCCTGCCCTGCAGCTATCAAGTCACAGTTCAGTACTCTCAGAGGACTGTAGTACTCTGTAGGGCACTGAACTGCTGAGGAGGTAGTTGCCTCAGTAACTAGCTGGGGCAGGAACCCAAACTACAGTTGAGGACACTGGCTGAGATACGGACTCAAACAACTACTACTACAGTAAATGCCCCAGTAGTGGAAAAAAAAAATATGGCAAACTATATGTCCATGTTTATTAGAAAGGGAGGAAGAAGAAAAAGCAGGGAAAGAAGGAGAAGAGGGGTTGGATCAAGAAGCTGGCCCTTTAACAAAGAGATTGAAAGGAGTGAAACAAGTCAAACAGGAAACCAGTTACCTGGTCCCTGACATCATCAGAACTTCAAGACTTGTGAAAAGATTACAGGTGTTCACCAGGTGAGTGGGTTTCTGCCTGACTGTTTCAATGCTGGCATAACAGGGCCGACAGTCAGCAGTCATGAAGCCTAGCAGCTGGGATCTGTTGCAAGAGATCAGGGAATTGAAAGAGGGATCAAAAGAGGAAGCAATTTGCAGTCTCTGGAGATGGCTTCTCTCAAGTGTGAGGGCAAGATAGCTGTTTAAGGAAGATATTGTGAACTCCCTAGGGAAGTGGACCACTGTGGATGATGGTATCCAGTACTTGAGAGGATCAGCAGTGCTGGAAGTCATCTATAGCAATCTAAAAAGTGGTAAGGTCTCTAAAGATCCAGAAGATGTCTGTTGCACAATGGCCATGTGGAAGGAAAGTGGTTCGAAGTGCTCCCATATCATATTCCAGCAGCTTGGTAGCATTGTACTACCTGAAAATGGATTAATCAGTTGTAGACATGGGGCCCTCCTGTTTCTTTAACACAGAAGAAAGTGAGTACTTTCACATCCCTATGGGCCAGTGCCTTGGGGGCAGCCCAAAAGATCAAGGAGTCAACCCCCACACGTTTCAAGTCAAAATCTTGGACTGTTTCAGTCTTCACTCATATCAGAATGTGATTGAATGGTTTGCTTTATGGCTTCAAAGACTGGCAGTCTAAGACAGTGAGTATCTCTGATGAGTAAAGAATTTTCCTATAAGATGAAAATGTTTCTCATGCTGTTTCTAGATTTGCACATAACTTTATTTCCAGGTAGATTGCATAATGAAAACAGTCTTTGAATGACTTAGGCATAGGGTTTATTTTTTTATTATCATTATTTTTGTGAAGCATTAATACATAAAAAATTAATGGGCCTATGTATTTGAATTTTCCAGAACTGGGTATATATTTGAAAGGAGATGGTCGCAAGAGTGATACAGCTAAATGTCATAACAGTGAAAGAGTAGACTGTAACAAACCCGAAGCTGGTTGTGGGATGGGATGTAAAAAAAGCTGAAGGGGAGATGTACTCTTGTTCTTTGGTCCTATCCAAATGTCAGAGAAAAAAAAAGAAATAGGTGTGCAATAGATTAATTCCCTGCTAGTAAGTTCAGTGGGGACTGATCATGGAGCTGAGAAAGCTGGATGGGAATTTCTGATAAGTAGTTAATTCTGATAAATAATTAATATTTTATAAAGTTAGGCTCTATTTTTATTAAGTTTTATTTAAACTGGGCATCTGATCTTATTTCTTTAGTCATCTGATAACTCTAATCAGCATCACTGTGCTACACAAAAATGTGTATCCTTAAAGATGAGGTTCTAGTCAGAGTTGACAGTCACTGGAAGGTTTTTAAAATCATACAGTTTTTTAAATTTAAATGTCATCTCTGAGGGGCATTGAGCAGGGGAATAGTTTGTGCTTGACTTGCTGTATCTGTGGTTGTGCTGTGTATCCTCAGATGGTATTCCCTGGAGCAGAACAGTTGTATCATTCTGTTTCTGAAAAGGGTTGAAATTGTTGTTGATTCTGATACCAGAAGTAATTCTTTATTGTAATTTTCAAACATTCCTTTCTAGTTCACAAATAAAAAATCTGAGGGAACATAAGATTGAAATGTCAGGATCTCTTCCTGACTTGGCCAATGACTTGATGAACAGAGCTCCTAAACCTGATAAAGTCGTACTGTTACATCTCTAGAAGAGTGGGTCAAAAATTAGAGTTTTTTATATTTTCAGTGTAACTTAAGGTAGTTTATTTCATCTTGCTGGAAGCAGCCAGAGATGGTATTAAAGACTTTCCCTCTAGCTTTTAGAGTGCTTGGGGGGGATTCAGAAGAACATGGTGCTAACCCAGTTCTCTTAAGGTGGTGATTTGCAGCTTCAAAGGAGATGTGCCTCACTGCTTTTCCCTTTGAAGCACAGTTGAGCTGAAGTCAACTGTCTTTTGAAGCCCCACAAATGCCAAAAAGAACCCACAGTCCTGTCTGGCCGATCTAACCTCTTCTGACCAAGCACTGCTGCCCATCTTTGTGAATATACGTCTGAGAGGTCCCTTTGTGTAGGGTTGGTGTTTTGTTTGTTAATTAAATGGGTGTTAATATTTTAAGTTGTTATGTGAAAAAAATGTTTTCTTTTGCTCTCCTTCCTTGCCTTCCAATATCTGAAAAATTACATCCATCAAAACTATACTATGCCCTTACCAATTAGGTACTGGACAGTAATTCTGTTTGAGCATAAATATATAAATACGTATGTCAAGAATGTTTCCTTTCTTATATAGGGAATTTATTTCCTCAATGTTATGTTTTGATTTAGAGTTAGAAGTCTTTGTTGCTAGGTTAGTAATTTCTTTAGGCCCTAGGCTAAAAATAAGAGATATGCCTTTTTTTTAAGGTTTGAAAAGACTGGTGCAATTAAAAAAAAAAAAAAGTCTCAAGAACCAAAGGTCTTGGGAACATAAATAGAATTCAGACTACCTGAACCTGAGCTTTTGTCCTCAAGATAAAAAGAGTCATTGCATGCACCAGTTGGTGTTTGTGTCCTCTAACCAATGTTCCACATGCAAGTGAATTTCACCCTTTAAAAATGCATTAGTGTCTTCAGTTCTTAAGAGAAGTTTTTATCCTAAAGTGTTGGGTTTCCTTTTAATAGCTCAATGCTAAACTTGTAGTAAGTAGGGAAAATTCTGCTTTCATCCACTCTCATGTGGCTTTTGTTTGGTAAATAAGAATCATTGAGGGAATACAGAAGCTGTGCCCCAAACAGACAGCACATTTAATAGGGAAACTTGGGATATCTAATCTATCTACACATCACTTTTATTATCCCTTAGTGTATTGTTTTTGTGGAGAATTGTGATAACCCTCATAAGAAGTCATACTCATTTTGTATAGTCATGCCTGTGAATTCTCTCTTGAAAATAGCAGATGAGTTGTTATTCTGTTTTATGTTTTAACTTAGTGATTTTTTTTTAAAGGCATATATAGTCTTTGGCTTTTGCACCAGGAGTAAACTATATAGGGGGAGAAACACACACATTCCAAAATATTTTGTTAAAAACAATCCTGTAATCTCTCACTAGGCAAATGAAAAAAAAGACTGAAGGCAGAATACCACATAATTTGCAAACTTCTTTTAAATTCAGTGTTTAATTGCAATATGATCTGGTTATGTTGTTGTTACCTGTGAGAATTTCTATGTTTAAAAAAAATCATAGTCACAGAATAGATACACTTCCCCTTGTCTCTTTTATGTGTCAGTTAAAATTTAACTGAAATGGACAAGAGTTTTTGCTCATTTGTGTTATTTATCATTAAAATGGTTTAGTATTTAACTTTGGTGGAGATGCCTTCCAGTATTTCTTTTCTCTCCCTGCTGAGATAGCATACTTAGCAGTGTTTTTTATTACCTGTCAGAGGATGCTCTGGAAAAGCCAGAAAGGTTCCAGCTTTGCTTTGGTCTCATTTCACATTGTTGATTCAGATAATTCAGTTGCAAAAAGTATCATCTTTCTTAGATCTTTTTGTCTGAAAACAGTTTACTGGGTTCAGAATTTTGCACCAATCAGCTTTAGAGCCTGGACCAACCGGGAAGAAGACCTGATTAAGCCAAGTGAGTTGGAAGTAGACTATCATACGTTATCATATGATAGTAGACACATACAGAAATACCAAGGGGATGGTGCCAGATTTTCTTTCAGTGCTGCCCAGTGACAGGGTGAGGACCAGTGACCATAAACTAAACCACAAGACATTTCATCTAAGCATGAGGAAGGACTTCTTTGCATTGAGGGTGGCAGAGTACTGCAACAGGCTGCCTAAGGAGGTTGTGGAGTCTCCCTGCCTGGAGGCATCCAAACCCTCCTGGATGTGTTCCTTTGTTACCNCCAATACTCTTATAAAACAAAACTCCATGTGGTATCTTTTTTAACAGTAAGGTCTCTGTGCCTGTCCCTTTGTTTCAGTAGTTTATCTGTGCCCTTTTCCACAGTCTCTGTCAGTAAAAATGCCCCCATGGAATACCCTTTGAAAGAGCAATGATGGTGTCTTACGTCACCTGATAGATGAAAAAGGAGCACTGGAGAAGCAAGAGTATTCTCCTGCCACTCCTCTTGCATCCTTACAGGAGAGCCAAACAGAAATCTGTTCCATGCTAGTATTTCTCTTTATGTTGTAGTGGATAGGAGCAGATTTTTCTTGACTGAAGAAAGATGAAATGAAAAAATAGTGGTTTTTTTCGTTTTTCATACGCTTGCAGTAAATACTGTCTTAACCTGCATTAAGCTGCTGCCATTAAAAAAAAGTATTTTACTTATCATGTATCAAATGTGACAAAGTATGCCATAGTCTGTTCCAGGGGTTCCAATGAATGAAAGGCTTTCATACAGTTGTTCTTAAAACTATGGTGCTCCAGAACAGTAGTAATAACATTAGAAGATAATTTTATTTCGTGCTTCATCTTACAGAATGTTTCTTTCTAATGTGAGGAAATAACTTATAAAAATGATTTATTGTATTTTTTACAAGCAATAATCTGTAATTCTAGGTGCATGATGCTACAGGGAGATTACATGTATGTTGGTAGAAGAGTAGCTGGAAGACCAACAGGCCTTGCCTTCCAAAGGTGCATAGGGACCTTTTCCTGGAAATCTCCAGTGAAGATCTTTGATCTCCAGACAGAAATACAAGGGAGGTTTATGCCCAATGTCTGTGAAATCTTTGTTGTAAGTCAGAAAAGGTCAAGAGTAAAAAATTAAAGCATGGTTAATAACCAAAGAGAAATGCAATGAATTGGTGGCATGGAAGCAAAGACAGAATCTGAATAATAATGGAACATTTTGAAACATATGCCTAAAATGCTGTATTAATTAGAAATTGCCTAGTCTCACTTTGGACCTAACTTATTCAAATTCTGTTCTTATACTTCAATACTAATGGTAGAGCATGGTGTAATATTTAAGCTTTGTCGATACGGTTGGATGATTGACTGTCAATGGAAAAGGAATGATGAGAAGTTCACTTTATTAGTCTCCCATTATCTTTTCAGCTATTATAATGTATTGTCTTTGCCTCGTAGTGTTCATAACAATAAAGGATTATTAATATGTCCTCAGTGAATAGAGTTGAAGAATTGGTCATATACTTTTGTTTTACTATTGAATACTTGTTTCCAAATAAATCTGCTGCAAAAGGACAATTGCTATGAATCAGCAGCTGCTGTTATTACAAAACAGAGAATGCTGGTGACTCTGAAGATAGTTTTCTAGTCTGTATGAGATGTGCATAAGTGTTTTTCTGAACAGTTACAATCTAGACTTTTGGTGTTTTTGTTTGGATCTTCCAGTCACTCTCTTGTATTCATACTAGACCTATCATAAGGCAGAGGAAATGTACACAAATAAATAAGAACAAATCTTTTCTTCAGTGGCTTGCGTATAGGATCTGGTTTTCTCATCAAAATCACTGGCTATGCTTAGAGGTAAAAAACTAAAAAAAGTAGGAACAAATATGGAATTCAAATTCATGTCTTTTGTTCTTGTTGCTTTACTGAGTTTGTTCCACAAAAAGATGCATGGTCTGTGCTCTCAGCTGGTGACAGCTTTCATAAAGAAGCTCTGGCTAAGAGTCATATAATTGGAGCTCTTACAAGAGGATTTGCTTTTCTCGCGGTGTGGCAACCCCACAATAACGAGTAGCAGGTAGAGAGCACCCTGGGAAGGCTCCTGATCAATGGAGAGCAGCTGAACAAGGCAGCCCAAAGCCAGCAGGCTTGTTAAAACCTTTCAAAGGCAAAATCTGTCCTTCATGGGAAACAGCTGGTAAATGGAGTGTCTTGTTTGTATGAAGATCTCCTCCTATATGGCCTTTCAAAGAAAGGGAAATGCTTTGGAGGTAGAATGGTCGTGGAGAATTTTTTGGCACTGTTTGTAGATTAAAACTCATGAAAAGCTGAAGAAAATGAAATTAATATTTAAAAAATGAGATTAAGGAATGTTTTAATAGTATATCTATAAAGGTAATATGTGAAATATGATTTGATGTTTCTTAAATGTGTTATAAATACTATCTATTTTAAAATAATTAAGTGAATCACATTTATTACAGCAATACTTAGTGAGTTACATAGTTTTGTAACTCGATAATCCTCATCCCACCATAACTGTAAGCACAATAATATACAATAATATATATCTATAAGACATAGACTATATAATGTACAATAGTGTGCTTATTGCATATTTGAGGACTATTGTCTCCCCAGGGAGACCAGAAAAGCCCATTATAAGTTGTCACACAGAGCTTTTAGGGATAAGAGGCTGTGATTTATACCAGGTAGAAGGGTGCAAAATAATCTTCCTTATCTTCCAAGTACTTCTATGACAGGTGCCAACAATATTGATGATAACTATGTAATTTCAAAAGGAAAAAGAGAATGCTAAATAAATGTGTGGCACAAGTCACTATTTGAAATGATTATAATAAAATTATTTGGTGTTTTCAGTATTAGCCGCAGTTTTATCTTGATCCCTGGTAATTAGTTAAGTTCTTCCTAACACATGAATGTTCTCAAACAGTTCAGGAAGGAATCATGACACTTTTCTGTTATTGATTCTCTAGAGAATTTAGACTGCTACATTTTCATAGCTTGTTCATTGAGAAGTAAGTTATTGTATAAAACATATGCACTTATGTATTTTATGTATACGCATATTAATTCCCCATTATTTCTTGGACCTCTGACTGCAGTGCTTTCTTTGTTCACTGCACTGATATTTTTGCAGAGTCAAGCCTGTAATTCTGGTTAGTTTCAATGTTATAATGGAAGGTATAGTTTTTGTTGGTGGTTATTAGTGTTGTTTCTTCCTTCCCAAATGAAAAAGTCCTGCTGAAAAAAAAAATGGAGCTGTAGATTTTTTGTTTTTCTTGCTTATTCTTTTCTTTCTTTTCCTTTTCCATTTCCCTACCACTTCGGTCTCTGTTACTTGTAGAATCAAAGCTAGAGCTAATCTTCGACTGAAATTGGTTTGTCTTTCCTAAGAAAATAAGACTTTTTTTCTTTTCACTGCTCCAACCTGCCTGGGTAGATAGGTCAATGTTCATTTCACAGTTTTTTTATTCTGAAACACACAAAAAAGAGGTTTTCTGAGCAAATTATTTTTCCACAAAAGCAATGAATTAAAATAAAGAATGCCCAACAATATGCAGCAGACAATACGTGTACTTTGCAACTTCTATCTTCTTTTGCATGTGACTCTTGTGTGGTTTTGTTATAAAATCGCAAATGTGATACAAATAAATGCTACATATATACTGGAAAAATCAAATCATTTTAGTGTAGTGATTGCAAACATTGTAGTAAAGGGAAGAAGTAGGTACCTCTTTTTACCTTTATGCTCCCAAATACTGGTTATTTTTTACTTTGAATAACCAAAATTTGAATTAAACCATTTTGACTAGCTCAAATATAGTCTCTTCCTCTGCCTCTTCTTTTGTTGTATCTCAAAAATTCTACCTAACTAGGTCAGAAATTTCTGTCATATTCCATGTGAATTCTCTGTGCAGTAAACTTCCTTTGTAGCGAGTGAGAATTTGAACCAAGAACAGCTGTAAGATCAGCCTTCCTCTGTGGAAAGATTTTGTATCATTGAAGCAAAATAGCTGAGACATGCCTCACAGTTATTAAGTGATTTTGTTGTAAGCTTTTGGTTTTTTTTTTTTTTTTGGTCTCAGGCAGCTCCATCACACTGTTTTGTATAAATGAACATGCCATGTTTAGTAGTAATAAAACAGATGGATGTAGAACTTTCATCAAAATGGACTGTATCAGAATAGAAGTTGTGTAGAACACCTTAGGCTAAGTACCTTCTTGTTCTTTTGTAACTGCATATGCAAATATATATTCCCCGACATGATTCTCTTCCAGCAACTGGGTTTTGTTTGGTCTTTATGTACAAGTCTTCGACTACTAAAATGTCAAAATACTGATATAAAAAGGCTTGTGTGGAAAAAATACTGTGTACTATAAACATCTATACTGACAAGATTTATGTATAATCACTGCAGGCAATTTTGTTTCTATTTTTTAAGGAATAGTTTTTGAGCAATTTGCTTACCTACAGCAATGAATCAATAAATGTGTTACATCTGGAACAGATTTTGAAGTGTTCACTTGAATATAAAGAAACTCATAGGTATTAGAGGTCATTAGGTTCTGAAACTGACATATCTTGAAATTTTACAAAACATGTTCTTAATATAATCAGAAATCTTCACTGCAGTCACACAAAAATTAATGTTAATTTAAAAATTCGATAATATTTCCATTAATGTCTGTAAATAGTTGAGGTTGTATTTATAATTATATAAAGCTTTTGGAAACAAGTTTGTATAACTTTGGCTGAGTTCTGTGCATGAGTTGGCTGCGTTCTTTTAAACGTGGTGTGCTTTATGTGATGTGTTTTATGGACGGTTATTGCTCTCTCTGCTCTCCCATAGTGATTCTATGATCCATGCAGTTCATTAATAGAGTAAGAGAAGTAGTAACTGGTGTAGAAATATGTAAAAATAACTTAATTTCCTCTGATTTTTTTAAAAAATCCTTAAGCTATGTTTTTCCACATATATGCACCCTAGGCTATAGCATGTCTTTCTCTCCTCAGGAGATTGCTTAATTTATTGTTGTAGAACTAATTTATTGGAAAAAGAAATTCAAGCTTTGAATGTAGTGTTATTCCTAGTGAAATGCTGTGCATTTGACAAAGACAATCTATGACCATCACAATTATAATTCTTTTTCATTTCCCTTGACCTTGTAGTATTCTGGTTTCCAAATCACAGATGACAGTGTCTTTTTTTCCACTAGCATTAGTTCTTTATTGCAAAACAGTTTACACAAGGTGATGCAGTCATTATAGCAACTCTAAGTCCCAAAATCTACTTTTGTCTTGGCTATGATCTCATCTGGCAGACAAGACAGAGACAGGAGGAAAAACTCGGATGTGATGCTGAGCTGTGTTAACAAATCCCAGCTTGTAGTTAAAGTGTAAATTTGTGTATAAATGAAAGTCTCATGTATACTTTAGAGAGTGATTTAGGAGCAAGTAAAGTCCAAAACACAGTGCCATCTGCACACTCTAAAACATTAAAGTGAAGAATCTTGCTAACATTGTAGAAGTCACAATATGTGCAGATTTCAACCTGGATTTAAGCTATGCTGATTTTTTTTTTCTTAAAATTGCCAAAATAAAAGAATTATACAATTTTTTCAAAAGCAGTGAGTTGGTCACTAATCCCTCTATTACTTCTTGGGGATTCCAAATATGTCACATTTTGTTTTAAAAGTTTGGCAATTTTCCACAAGAAAAAAATTCCGTCGTTTAATTAATAAACAGGTAGGTTGATTTTCCTTTAATCACACTGTAAAGAGTCTTTCCTCAAAAGTGTTTTGCAGGGGATTGGGTAGAATACCAGGGAACTGATTACAAAGATATCCATGAAAGAAAAACACCAGTCTCATAATTCTGTATTGGTTACCTAAGCATTAGTGACTGCTGCACACTGTGTAGCAGCACAAGTGTGAATACTCTTTAAAAATTTTGTTGGCTTCAACCTGACAGTTTTATTCTCACATTAGTAAATTGTCTCAAGAGAGCTGCCTTTTTTGTGTCTAGAAATTCAGTTATCGTTAACAGAACAAATGTTACATTGCAGGCATAGTCTTACCAAGAACTGGGAAAGCATGATCTCCACGTGCCTAAAACTGCAGAGGAGCCTGTGTGCCTGGCTGCTGATTAACTGAAAATGCTTTCTTTAAACATTTCAGTATTGTCTGTGAGGGCAAATGAAATCCTTTATTCCTCACACCTACCCATGCCCCAGAATCCTGTGGTATGTGATTTCCAAATGACAAATAAGGGTATTTTTCATTACTAGTGACAGTTTGTGGCTGCAGATGAGCTTTCCTCATCTAATTCCTGTTGATTTTTGTTCTTGACCTTTGCTGCTGTGCCTGCTCAATGGGTATCTAAACTCTGGTTCATTCTAATAGCCCGGATAGCTCTTTTCATGATGAAGGCTCAGTTTTTTTAAAAGTAATGACCCTTGGGTTGTAGCGGCTTTCTTACCGCTTATGCCATAAAAATGTCTCCAGAAATGAAAAAAATACTACTCCTTTTTTCCCTGCTCCCCTCTGTTGGTGGGTATCTGCTCTCTCCCAGCTTACAGCAAAGTACCACCCACCCACATGGTTCCTCTTGGAGGAGATTGAACTTTCACTACTCAGCTCCCTATTATCTCCCAGATGCTTGGGATTTCAATGTCAAGATAAGTCAGTTCTTTCGTAGGGCAGAGAGAGGTTCAAATGAAACGTGATTTAATTTTATTGGTAGTGGCCAACACACTACAGCACAGCTCAATAGGGTTACAGTACAGTTCCCTTTATAATAAATCAAACCAATGCTCCAGCCATTCTTAGTGTTCATAGAGGTTTTGATCTAGATATAGCCAGTATAAATGCAGAAACCTCTGAAAAACCCAGCATATCTGAACCCTCTGTGAAACTATGTAGCCAGATTTGAGGCTCATCGTTCATATTAATTTTTAAGTACCATTGTTTTTTCTCCTTTTTGTGTGTGGTTGAGAGAGGGGAAGTGTCAGATTTTATTTTGTGATGTTCCTTTCTAAGCTGGGGAGAGAAGTTACTCCCCGGGAAACTTAAGAGTATTTCCTTTTCCTCGTTTTGTTTATGAAGACGTTACAAGGAAAGTAAGGTTAAGAATAAAATAAAATTTCCTGTGCAAGTGACAGTAAATTAGAAAGATATTTTATTTCTTCTGACCCAATAGCAGACATAAACAAAAGAAATGTTGCTTTGAATCAGCTTGTGGTACTTGTCTTCTGAAATAAAACTTTTGCAGTGAAGTCTTTTATTTCTTCTGACATTGCAGAATTCTTAAATTTGAAACTAAAATAAGTAGCATATCTGCCAGTGGATTTAGTACTGAAATATGGAAAAATTATGACTGAGATAGAAAATGTGTGGTATATTTAGCAATGGTTGGACTCTTTAATAAGCTTGCCAACATAGACTTTTTTTTTCTTTGAATAAAAGAGTTTTAAAACATGTTAATTCATTTAAATTTGCTGATAATATCAATTCAGAATGAGTGAGTCTTTCATTTGCATGGAAGAATGCATGAGAATATTAGTTTTGGAATGTACTTCTTAAAAAACATGCTCAGTTTCTAAATGCGCTTGCCTCAGTGGAGTATCAGCAGTGATTAAAGCCTGCGTGTGCATATGTGCGTGTGTGTTCCTTTCCATCTAGGGAGCTGTTATCCAATTTGTGAGCAGAACTAATTTCAAAATGTGTGTCTGGAGCAGAAAGATTCTTCTCTCCCACACTTGTAGACTAGGAACTGGTTTGACTTCTCTGTAAACTGCTTTTTGCTTCAAAGGCTTTTCTTTTTATTTTTTTTTTTATTGTTGTGAGTTGCTGCCAGTGCCTGAACCCCAAGAGCCCGTGTTGTTGTGAATGTTTGCTTTTTGCATGGTGTCTGCCGCTTCAGTGGCACTCAGTACTGTCTCAGGTTCATCAGGCTATCCAAATATCTCTGTATTTTCAAATACAAATTTAGGAGTAGTTTTGTCCTTAAATAAAGAGTTTACTTACACTGTTTTCTAAATTGGTCAGTGTGTGAGGTGATAAAAGGACATAGGAACCCAGACTTGTAATGATGCCTAGAGAGGCTGCCTGGAACAGTGGCTAGACAGAGTAAGGTTCGTCCTTAGATCTTAGAAGTTAGGGGAGCTCAGAAGATTTTGTGATTTTTTTTAATTTTTTTTTTTTTAACTACTGCTGTGGATGTTGATATTTGAAAATTTAATCTGTTTCTTACAGATGTCTTTTCTTCAAAGAGAAAAGCACTATTTTTTTTGGCATAGACAGAGGTCGTATATATTTGTATGTATTTTACTGTTATTTATAATGCAGGGAAAGCTTTTTGAGAACTGGAATGTCATAATACCTTTAAAATAGCTAATGAAGGGAACATAGATAAAGCAAATTGTTATCACTGTCTTTTCAAAAACAAATTAGATTGTGATCTCTGAATGAAGATTTCAAGGCTTGTTCATGTTATCTTATGGTGTGTACTTTTTTACAGACCTTTGAAAATCCTTTAACTTTGTTCCATATCATAAGCTAAATCATTTATCTACTTTAGACTTGCGTGCTAGTATTGCAAAACAAGGAATGCTGCCAAAATATCTAAGGATATTTTTCTTCTATGTTCTTTTAGCTGACAAAATAGGTATAATTTAGACTGGATCATTTCCTGGATGTATTTGAAAGTCTGTACAGAAAACCAATAATTTTTGCTTCTTTTTCACGTTTTGTTGTTTACTTTAGTTTTGTTTTCAAATAAAACAGCTCTAAGTGCTTTGTTTGCTGTTGTGTTTTGGTGGTGGAAGTGCAGCAGAGCAGATATCTCCACATGAGTATCAAGTTCTGCTGTAGAGGCTGTAGTTTGCTTATTTTTCTTATTAATGGAAGTAAGGCTGTAGGTCAAAATTTTATTCCTCAAAGTCAACTTCTTTAATGACATCCTTATTGTGGCTAAAATCTACCACTATTACTATTTCAAAATGTTGTCAGTTAGCATTGATTACTTGGTGACTTGGATTAGTTCCTTGTCAAACAATGTTTGGTTTGGAGACACTTTTTTGGATTTCATAATTTCTTTGTGGTGGCCCAGTGACTATTTCTTTCCCCTGCAGTTGTAGCAAACTTAAATGGCAGCAGACCAGCAGTTACTCTGATCCTAACTAAAATGTGCTATGCAAGATTATACCAATGATTTAGAGTTGACTTCTTATTTACTGAGTGTAGTGATAAATATGTTTGGTCTTTTTTCCTTTAAAGAGTGAAGGATTGTTAACATGAAGGGATAAATTCATTTATCTTACATATTGTTGGAGGTTTTTGCATGGATTTTTTGTGTGCGTGTGCGGATGGTTGTGGTGGGTTTTGGGGTTTTTTTTGTAAAGCATTAAATTTTCTCTTTCCAGTTTAATTTTGAAGTTTCTGTGCGTTCACTTCTACTTATTTACTGGTTTATGTGGATTGCCTTTTACCCTCTAAACATTGGATGTCTTATTGTGCTGTGGAAAGTGGGAAAAATCTTTCATGAGAAGTTGTTTTTTTTTCATTGAAAGAAAAGCAACTTGTAGAAAGACTTAAAAGGAGAATGTAAAGTTAAGTTTCATACCTGGGAATGCTGCATCGGAGGGTCCCTCGAGGAACCTTCTGTCACCTGAAAGCTTTGTTTGTTTTATTTTTTAGAATAGATGAAAAAAATAGAAGTTTCTACAAAACATGAGGCCTTTTAATGAATACTCCTATCAGATACATAGTAAACCTTTAAGAGCCTTCTAGGAATCTTTATTTCAAGTTAAACTGTCTAAGAGCAGCCACCATCTTTGTCTTTAGCTCAGTGGCAAAAAGGAAATAGTATTTATCTTCTTTACTGAGAATTCTTTTAACTGTAATGTTTATTGACTAATGTCCGTTCAGTGGTCCTTCTGCTGAGATTTCCAGAAACACTTTGAATCTACAAAATAGTATGAATTTCACTGTTCGTGTGATGTCTGAGATAGTAGTTTGCTCTTGGCGGGTTGTTTTTTTCTGTTACTTTAAGTGTGCTTCCCTATAGTTTGCATTACGAGAAACAATAAATAGCTCATTAGCTTTTTTTATAAGATTCATGATTTCTGTAGCTTGCTAAGCAGAACAATCTTGAAGCGTTCTTGGCAGCTTTTCATGTCTTTGATCACCTTTGTTCCCTTCCTTTGTACAAGTTTTTAGTTTAATTTTAGTTTAGTCACATGTTTCTGAGAAGGGGATGAACAATCTACAGTACTCAAGGTGCTCAGCCCCTGTAGTTATTTAGTTAGCGGCGTAATAATTTAGTCTATCTTCATTTATGACAATTCCAGAAGTTTTTTATCCTTCTGGCTTCTACTGAAAAGAGATTACAATTTCTGTCTTTTTCTGAAGAGAAAATAACAAATGTACAACTTACTGTAAAACTGTGATAAGTATATTATCAACGCTTGATTCTTGTTTTGTCCACTCCTCTTTTCCATTTATCTTTAATTTTCTTTATTATGAATAATTGCAAATCATTATTAAACTTTGATGTGACACTACACTTTACTTCTTCATATCCTTTGTTGAACTTACTGAAGAATGCAGAGCTCAAGAGAGATACTGTAAAACTTTTGAGTGTTGCTTGTTGTGGAAAAGACCATCGATTCTTCTCTCTGCTTTCCCATCACTAATACGTAATCTTCCATAAAAATGTTTTTTTATTTAATTTTGTGATAAGTTAGTTTGTTTAAGAAATTTTGAAAAACTAAAATAATTTTTGGAATTCTTCAATAAGGCCAACTTATTCTTGCTGCAGTGTTCTACTTCGAGGAATCTAAGTATGTGTATCAAAGACAACCTTCTTCAAGTCAGTACTTAATATTGAACATAAAACACCACCTGACGTGCTTTTCTAGCCGATGAAATTTACCTTTAGCAGACCTTTAATTTAGAAGATATGTAATAAATTGTTCTTTAGTGCTGTGTGATACACACATGGTGTAATTATTGATCGAGGTGATACTGCATTTCTCCTTTCTAGAGGTTTCTGTCTGCTGGCCATGTGTTTGCCTAAGAAGGCCTAGAACCTACACTCTGACTTGACAGTTCTAGATAAATGCTGTGGTGAAGTCTCTTACTCCATCAGTGCCTCCAATGAATTATACCAATGCCAATATAATCATTCCCATCCTCAGTAGTTCAGTGAAGGCAAATAGGTTCTCAGAGCTAACCTGCAAAAATGTATGTCATAGAGGTTCTGGGTGGGACTGTTTGAGTGTCTTTTGTGATCCTGATGTGATGTTGCTAAAATAACTTTGAAATCAGTTGGATCTATGTATTTGTTGTATTATTAGGTGTTAAAGGACAGTGGTTATAACCAGTCACCCTCCACAGGATGTAAAAGACTGTGAATGATAAAAAAATGCTCTTTAAAACATGCAAACATTTAACAGAATATAAGTAAGGAATTGTCAGGCTCATAGTTAGATTTGTCAGCAGGAATAAACTCCTTTAACCTGATAAAACTTTAATATCTCCTTCTCATTAACATTAAAGTAATGCTGTGAATAATTGAAAACTGTAGATTGTCATCCTGCAACAGGAAAATATTTTCTATTTCTTTATTAGTAAACACAATTACAATAATTTTTCTAGATTTTTTTATTTCTCTCCATCTGAGGTGCTCAGCATAGCTTTCTCCTGTCTCAGTGCTGCTTTTTTTTTGTTTTTATAGAAGCTCTAAAGCAGTGTGACTAAAGACATAGCCTGAGGCTTACAATTTCTGTAGCTCATTACTGTTCTTTAGCACCAAACATGCATATAACATAAAGCAGGTGTATTTCCTGTTTCACTGCATCTCTGCTTTATCTGGCATCCTACAGCTAAAGAAATCTTCACAGAAAAGACTATTTAGTGGATATAGTTGAAAATGTGTCATTTAAATTATTATTCTGAATGCCATAAATATGTAGATCAGAACAAATAATTTTCCTGTATGAGTTTGTTGAGAGACTGTTCTACATACATATGGTCTGATATTTTAATCACTTAGGGCCACATGTATTCAAAACTATAGACAGACTGTGCCATATTTGGATAGCAGATTAAGGCTTGCTAACAACTCACTTGTTCAGGTAGCTGTAGCAAGAGAGGGAGTGAAGAACTGTGCCTTGTATGTCAAAGCAGAGAAATTGTCTGTGTTTGCCAGAATTTGTGAGAATCCTCTTTAAACTTCATAACAATACTGCTCATCCTGAAATATCTGGAACCGTTGTATTTAGAGTTGTTAAAATTCAGCCTGTGAAAATGTCACATAGACACTGAATTTCTGATTTTCATTATAAGCAAAGTGCTTATAATTAAAACTGCAAGCTCATTTTAGTGCTATTGTTCTAGTTCAGCATTTTTCACTGCTAAGAGCATTTGCTATCTTCATAGCTTTTTGTTTCTGGCTTAATTCAAAAAATGTTATATGAAACTATGTCAAATATATCATTGCTAGCTGGAAATCCTTTGACTTAATTAACTTCTGTGCATTTTACTCATGTGTTCACACAGAGCTTTTCACTTTTTGTTGCTCATTGTATGAGACAGCATTTATTAGGTCAAATGATACCTGGGGGTATTCAGAGGGACAGTAAAATTGTAGCCTGGGAAAAAGTGCTTTCCAGCCCACACTGTATGGATGTTGCTTAGGATCGTAGGTACTAGGTGATGAGCCAGAAAATCCTGCTTATGGTCATCCTGGAAATCTCCAGGTTCTGTACATATCACAATGGTATGTACAGAAATTCAGGCACTACTACAGAAATCTTGATGTCAAAGAGAATCACACTGTCTTTGCGAAGATCAGCAGATCAAGATAAATTTGGGAAACCAAAGCAAGTCCCTTTATGTTTCTGAGAGATGTAGCAGTTCTAACATTTTGTGTGTGAATGCTCTGCTGATGTTAGCAGACTTCGTTAAAGTCGCAGGACTGAGGGAATTTTCTAAAATGTTACCCTAAACCTGTGGCTGGAGGAAAAACAAAACAAATTAGGGTTTTTTTTTTGTTGTTGTTGTTTTTTAATTATGATTTTTAAATTATTTTACATTTCAGGATCTAGAATGGGTGGGTTTTGATTTGTTTTTGATGATTGGGTGTGGGTGTTGAGGATGTGTGTTTCATGGACTTTTTGGTTTTTTTGGGTGGTGGGGGTTTTTTATGCCTGTCTTGGATAATGTAGAAAGTCTGGTTTGTGAACTGGCTAGTCTAATGTCATATGAGAAATGAACTTCTGCATTAGGGATATCTTGACATTACTGGCATTTTAAATACTTGTGCTTTAAATGTTTATGCAGAAATAGTGAGGCTTTTGGTTTGTGGAGTTTTTTTTCCCCTTTGCAAGAAACTACAATATTCATAATCTGTGGTGCTTAAAGCAGCTTGGGAGAGGAGTAGAAGGGAGATGGATACTCTTGCTGCTAATCATTAACAGGAAATAAAATAATGTGACAGTGGAAAAACACATGGAGGAAGCAGGACAAGTGGATTAGCGTGGGATACAGTGTGCTGGCAGTTTTTGCCAGCCCAAATGGTACAAGATGGAAATCTGTCTGCCTGAATCGAACTGTGGAAGAGAATTAAAAGATATAGCTGTGTGTAAATGCCACCTTTCCCACGTGAGATGGGTTGTCTGTGTGTGATGGAGGCCAGAGAAACAAGAATTATGTAAAAAAGTTCTTTTTCTTGTTGAAAACGGAGTGATTGGTAGAGTAATTACCTTGCAAAGGGCAGTGAAATGAACACTGAGGAAACAGATGTTATAGCAGTAATCTGTTGGGAGTCCAGAAACTCGTCAAAGTGTGAGCAATAATCCATTGGAAATGACTGAGAAAAAACTGTAATTGGATTGCAGCACTCACTAAGGAACTGCACGCAGATTTCTCAGTTATTTTCTCAAGTGTTGCCAAAACTTAACAGTACAATATCTTCTGTATAGGGTGTATTTCAATTCGATAATGAGCTGCTAGTTTATCTAAATGACCCTAACAGAGAATGCTGTGTTGGGTATTAACAGGTGAACAAATTCCAGGATTTGACATAGCAATGTGTGATACTTCAGATTACACCTGTAAATAAGGAATAAGACCCAACAAGTAGATTGTGTTTAAAGGGGCATTTTCATTTTCAGAGATTCTTTCCCTGATGAACGCTTGAGGTTTTGGTTCTCTGTAACCAGGACAACGAACTTCAGATACAGAAATTTAGAGGAAACTTAAAATTTGCTCTGAAATGATTTCCTTATTGTGTCAGGACTGCAGACAGGACTGGAGCAAATGCTCTATCAGTAAGATTATTATCAATCTTTAGCACTTCTGCTTGCCCATGGCTATTCACTCCTAATATTACTGCACTTGGCACATATGGGCCTCTGTGTTAGTCTAACCAGAAAATAATAAAGTCCTCACATCTGTTCACACTGATAAACTGATAGTTTTCTGTTGCAGTATTTGTCCAGTCCTCTGTGAAGAACTTCATTGGGCTAATGGTAGTTTTCTGATCCTTTCTGCAAGTAGTGCTGTACTTGCTTTGCTGTTTTCATGTTCAGTTTTTGATCCTTGTAAGACGAGAACATATTGCCATTGTTTGCACTTCCAAATTTCAGCACTGCTTATATGCTCAAGACTTGTTTCCCTTGCTGCAGTTCATGTTGCTTGATGTACGTGAGCTGGGTTTTGTGTCTTTTTGGTTTGAATGTAGAGTTTTAATCCTATTTTCCTTTCTTTCTCAGGAGTATTTCTTGCAGTGTTTTGCTTGATGTGTCCATAGCATTGCCCATAGCATAGTGAGGTTTCTGTCAACTTCTTCATACATGTTAAGCAAGAGCTAGAGGCTATAAAATGTTGAAAAGGAATGTAATGTGGATTGTATTTTTGTGTGATTTTCCAAGCAAAATTTCACGCTTTGCCTATTTGTATGATATTACTCAAGAATAGTTTGGGGTTGTTTGTTTGTTTGTTTTGGGGTTTTTTGTTTTTGTTTTTTTTTTTTTTTACAAATCCTATGAACTTTTTGCCCATAGCTTTCTCTTGTCTCACTGGGTCTCAGGTTGCTTATAAGATTAGAAAATGTCTACATGCTTGTCTGGCACATTCTGATAGTTTTTGATACATAAAGCCAGGATGTGTCTTTCTAAGTGTTGTGGTCCAGAGCCGTCTGGTCATGTTTCATGTACTTGGTAGTCTGGAAGATTTTTAGGCAGATGGCAATATTTCTGAAATTCGACACCTTCTCAACATGTTACTTTTAAGTTAACTGATACCTTATTGTGCATTAATAAAAAAAAAGAAAAATAAAAAAGTGCATAAGAATCAGTTCTATGTTCATTGAGAAGAAGCATTTTCTTTTTACTAGTGCCCAGGAATAATTTGAAATGCTATGTGAATTTGCTTTTTTCCCCAAAAAATTTCTGTTCTTTCAGAAACGCTTTTACTTAATATTATTACTGAACACTGTTTCAGCTTTCTATTTCCAGGAATTGCATAGAGCCATGAAGCTTGACTTAATAGTGCCTGTAATCTAATCTGTGTATCATGATTTCTGCATAAGACAGGAACCAGTTCCAACAACTAGTTTAACCCAAGCCATGTAATAGTACTCTTTTTGCCTTACGTTCTAAGTGATCACAGGGTCAGAAGTATAAATTGTTCTAGTTTGCAGAGAGGTTGTTGCTTAGACACATGCCAGGTTTTGCATGGTAATGAGGCAATTTGTTGTTGTATGTTAATCTGTTATTTTTCCATTTTAAAAGTATAATGAATGCTTGATAGGTTGAAATACATTTGCATAAACTGTTATGAGTCAAATTCATGGATCTTCCTCCTTTTGAGTTTGTAATGAGACATGAAAATTCTAATGCGACTTTCTAAATGAAAGAGGGTCTTAATATGATGCTATGAATGTAGCTGTGAAATGTGTTATGAGAAATGGAACAAAACAACAAAAAAATTGGTTTGTTATTTTTAAAAATCTCTTATTAGCGAAAAACTATCTTGCTTTTCAGGACAGCTTCTTACATTGTTTCTTTTCTTACCCAATCCCAACTCCACTGAAGTCACCTTTGGAAAAAGATAAGCAATGGAGAAATCAATTACAAGTTTTATAAATTCCTTTTTTATTTTTCGTTAATCAAAATTTTATTAGCTTGTGGTGTGAGGTAAGGAAGAGATCTACAATATTTCAGTCAATAGACAGAGGGATTTGCTGACTTAATGTAAAGAAAGGGCCGAGGCATGGCTTACAGTGCTGGCACCAAGAATATGATGTTGGTTATCTCAGCTACCAGTGCATCAACAAGATTCAGGGCTTAGGATGGCTGGTCACCACTGCCAAATTTGTTTGGAAATGGCTGTATTGATTTGAGGGCTTGGAGAGTTTAGCACCTGGTGTATCAGTTAGTTTTGGGAGCAGAGAATGATGTCTCACCAAGTTTACTTACCAGTGTGGATACAGATTAAATGAAGGATTGCAAATCAAATAATCACCTCACCTTTTTTCATCTTTATTAGATAATGGTGAATTTATGTGCTTCTTATTCCAGTTTAGTGTACACAGTGTAAATACTGGTTTCTTGGAACTGAATTTAAAGCTTGGCCCTGTCTCTGAATTTAGCTTGTAGTTTCTGAAAGGTGTTGCTCACAGCATTATGTACTTAAGCCACCTATTGTAACAGAGAGCCTAAGAAAATCTAGGTATAGATTATTTTTAAAGTGATGAGCAATAGCAGAAAAGATAATAATTTCTGTTATGAAAGACTGTTGCAATTATAAGATATCAGTCAGATTCTTTAGTGTCATAAATATTGCAAGAACAGTAATTTATTTTAAAATCAAGACATTCTGAAAGATGATGCAAAATGAATGAGTATCAGAAAACCTCAGTTACTGGACAATTTTCCAGAAACTCTCATGAAAAAAGAACTACTGAATCCATACTGTCATCTCCTCTCAGTGATCCTGGTGTGCCAGCACAGCTAAAAGAGTACATTTATCTCCCTACACCTCATTTGAATCCCTTATTAATGCTGACATCTGTTCAAATCTTAATTACCACATTACCACAAATAGTCCCTTGTCAAATCTAACCTAATTTAAAAATAGCTCCAAAACACAAGTGCAAAATGTGTCTCAATGTAATACAATGATGTTTTATTAATAAAGTAAATGGATACATCCTTTGCACAGTGTCAAACCCATCAAGATTACAATGGTTTTTATTCATTTTAGGGCAATTTTTTGTCATGACAATTCATATTGGTGATAACTTTTGTATATGTGAAAACTGACTCAAATGCATTATACTTGGAAAGATGTCCATTATCTTCCTAGAAAAACTTTTTTGTATGTTATGCAGTTGTTTTGTGGTTAACATGTCTCTAGCTGATACCTTTTATAGAACTGTAAACATTATCAGTGAAAAAAACCCAAAACGCCACAACTGAAGTATGTTGTGCCATTTATATGATATCTAAATATTGAGCACAGTATCGTGGTTTTGACATGAGTAACTGAGTAGCAGAACAACAATGTTAGAATATTTCCCCTTGTCAAAAAAAACCCCTAAATCAATGGCCTTTCTTGATGTGCATGTTTTCATATGCATTGAAAGACCCTTAAAGGTCTTTACCAGGTGTATGTAGCCAGATGTTCCTACCAAAAGTTATCACGCTGTTTAATTTTTTCAATTATATTGTTTGAGCCTTTGTACAGAGTCATGCCGTCTACCTATCAAATGAAGTGACAAAATCTTAGACAGTCAAAATGGCAGCAAAAGTCAAAATTTGCCCATTAGGGTTATATAGATGAACTGTAGTGCTTTCAGGTGCGTCTAAACCCTTGATCAGCTGTGAAAGAATCTCAAAGACGTGTTAGGCTGATGAGGAGTGCCTTCTGGAATACTGCTCGTCTAATTGTAACTAAACAAAAGCCAAAAAATGTGAAATGGACAGTGGAAAAGTATCTGTGTATATCTGGACTTTTCTGCCTGGCTTTTAGAGCTTAGTTACCAAGGCTAGTATCCAATCTGTTATTGTTCAGTATTGTCTCACCCCAGCTGTTAACAAAATAAGAGCTGTATCTGAAGCTTATGAATTGCCCTTGCTACATGGGTCATTGCTTTCGTGAAAAATTTTGAGGCAAAATCTACCAGATTGGATTTGAGACTTTGATGATCCTTTATTTTGTGTACAGTTTATTTGTGCAAAGGGGCTTTATTAATAGTTTTTATCAAGCCTAAGAATACCAAAATCCAATCACTTTGTAGACTATAACTATAAAAAAAAAAAATCAGTCATTCTCATATCAAGTTAAATGAAACTGCTTCAGAGCAGGACAGGAAGTTGGTTGCTCCCAAAGGGGTTGTTCTGAGGAGTTGAAGGAATTCAGATGTTGAAGTCTGAGAAGGAGTATCAGCAAGCACTTAGAGCCAGTGTGCTGAGAGAGTACTTTGTGTTGAAATAGTCCAAAAACTGTTTGACCTAGTGTGGTGAGTTGACCCTGGTACAACACAAGGTACCCAGCCAAGCTGCTCTGTCGCCTTCCTCCTCATCTGCACAGGAAAGAGAAAATATAATGAAAGACCCAAGTGTCAAAAGGCAGAGGGAGATCGCTCAACAATTACTGTTATGGGCAATCCAGACTCAGCTTGGAGCAATTACTTTATTATTAAAAGAAACCCTTCCACAGGCTCTCTCCATGGGACCACAGGCCTTGCCACAAGCCTGTTCAAGCACAGGCTTACCATGGAGTCGCAGCCTCGTTTGGGCAGAGCAGATGAATCCTGCTCTGGCCTCGGTTCCTCAGTGGGCTGCAGGTGAAAACCTGTTCTGCCATAGACCTCCATGGGCTGCAAGGGCATAGCTGCCTTGCTGGGATCTTCACCACAGGCTGAGAGGGAATCACTGCTCCTGTACCTGGAGCACTACTCAGCTTCTTCTGCACTGGCCTTGGTGTCTGCAGGGCTCCTGCTCTCAGATTTTCTCACTCAGGTCTCTGGCTGCAATTGGACAGTAACTTTTCCCCTTTGTCACATCAGTTATCCCAGAGGTGCTGTCACCATCACTGATGGCCTTGGAGAGCAGCAGGTCCATCTTGGATCCATCTGGCATTGGCCATGTCAGACCTGAGGAAGCTTCTGGTGGCTTCTCACAGAAGCCACTCCTGTAGCCCCTCCGCTACAAAAATGTTCCATGTGAACCCAAATGCACCCAGTCAGATAGTGATTTCTGGTTCATAACCCCGTGGGTGTGGATAAATGGAGATGTAAAGTATTTGCTCCTTCCCTTTCTGAAAAATCCCTGTAATACAGAAAACCAGTGGTCATACAGCAGTGTTATTACTTTTATGCATCATCGTGCCATTTTGTCCTTCTCCAGTTAAGGCGCAGCTGTCTCATATAGACAGCAAACTCTCTGGTGATCTAGATGAGATTCAGAGGACTTGTAATGTGGGGATCTAAACGTTTGTGAGATGGGGGTCATCTCTGTTCTTTGAATTGTTTTCAATCTGTAAAAAGCAATTATCATTTAGATATTTTTCTGTCATTGTTTTTAGTGAGTTATGGGATTGTGGTCAACAAGAGATGAGCAATGTTGTTAATCAGCGTTAATGACAATCAATGAGAATTGTTCACTTCGTGTCTGTGCTGTAAGAGCTTGGAACAGCACATTGTAAACACTTGTGTGTTTTTAAACACATAAGCACTCTTAATGACTTTTTTGATTATTCAGTCTTTCCTTCTAGATAAGTTCGGTATCTGTACCTTGCCATTGGATAAGTTTCTAAATACATACATCTTTTTGTGAAAGTAGTGTACTGGAAGCCACATAGTGCTAAGGTACTGCGAAGACGTAAATAGAAGTAAACATTTATTGTGCAGTTTGAAACAAGCTGTTCCAGCATTAAAGATTGTTTCTTGCTCTAAGAAGGAAACAAGTTGCCCTCTGATTGCATTACATTTATTCCCCCAAAACACAAGTTTTAATTGTTGTGCTTTGATTTAAAGGTAAAGCACAAATAGAGTGTTATGTTGCCTTCCTAGTTTATGCATACATTCATAATTTAGTTTGCAGACTGAGAATGCTCATACGTTCCTGTAAAGACAGAAGTGAAAAATATCTTCAGGTAACCTTGTGAAGTAAAAGAAAACCTAAGCTTAGATCTTAGATTTCCACTTCTCTACAATATGTTTTAACTTCATCTTCCAGCTCACTGTTAGATGATGATGTTTTCTTGGAAAGTTTTTAAAACCAAGATGATGTCTTTCGAGAGATCTGATGAATGTTGGTATTGAGATAATCTATTGTGTATGGAGAATGAGTTTTATCTGCTGGCTTGTAAAACATCAATAACACTGATTTTCTTTAGTGATGCCTTTTTTGAATAAAAACTTGCAAGAATCTTGGAAAGTTTTGAATGGGACAAATCAGTGAGCTGAAAAATCAAATAATGCCTTCCACCCAAAACTTACGGTTTCTTGATTTATTAGAAATATGAAATTATGACTAAAGCAGACAGCTGAATTTGCTCTTTTCTCATCTCCATTGTCAGTAAAAAAGAACACGTTCTCTTAATTTTCTCAAACTCTTGAGTGTACTGGAAATCAATGATTTTAAAATAGCTAAAGGAGTGCAGATCTGCTGAATGTAAAGTAATGTATCTCAATCAACTCTTTTTGTAATGCTAAGATAATAACAAACAAGCATTTTCTCTTTTTTTGATATCTTTTTCTTCTAGAGAAAGTAACTTATTTCTATGATCCAGTGCCAGAAACAGCACAAAGGTTGCTCTTTCACTCTCCAGAGAAAGGGAATGAAGAGTGGTGCATGCTAGAGAAATAAGGTATCCTTACCCTTGAGAAGCCTGGTCCCTGCTCAGTTAAATGCTTTTTTTTTTGGCTCAGCATTCCTGTGTTCTTCACTACATGTGTAAAAATGATGCCCAGGGTGTTGAGTACTTTGTGGTTCTGGGTACTTTGTTACATGTAGTGGTGAATTTTGTTTTGTATACACCACTGTACATCATCGTCTGACCAGAATTCTCTTCTGGTGCCTAGTGGCTTACCCACAGCTAATGAGTAACATCTGTGAGGCTCAAGCAAAAGCAGCTGATGCTTACAGTCCATTTTGGATTACCAAACCTTTACTGTGTATAATCTCATGATAGCAAAAAAAAATCCACTGACTTCTGTTGTCCACAGCTGGCTGCTGGGGGGAAATAATCTGTTTCCACATTTAAACGCAGCAGATTTTTGATAGCCAGTGGAAACAGAATGTTCAGTGATGCGTAGTTGAAGAATTTGAACTTTCCAATGGATATGTAGGTAATTGCTTGCTTTTGCCTCTCAGAAGCAAGCGAATGAGGCAAGAATCAGGCAGTCTGTACAGAATTGTTTTCTAATTGTTGAGCCAACTCAAAATATACCCCCAACTCTCAATCCCTTCTAATTTCTGTCACCTTTCGTCTGCTTTCTTAGTCCTGTCAAGAGCATTTAAGAACAATGCCTTTTATTAGTCACAACTTGCTGTCTTTGTCACGAGTGCTCAGATCAATGCCATGTACTTTACCTGCAGAGGAGATCGATGTATTTTATGCTGAAAACTGTGTTATCAACACTTTTGTTTTAGAAATGGTAATATAAGCCTGAAGCACTGAGGACCTGGCTGAAGGCTTAGACACTTGAAATGAGCAGCAAGTCTGCTGCTGTAATTGTAGCATGTTGTTTCTGATTGTTATGCCTGTTGGCTGGGTTGCTCTAAATGTGTGTTCCTTTTTCCATCTTTTCATATGTCAGTCTCTTAGAAATTTGGAGAGGCTTTCAAAATAAAGTGAGATTCAGTAAATGTGTAGATGACATTCAGTGACTTTTGATGTGTTAAAAAGGATGTGAATTTCTAAAATGGATCTTTAGATTTTCTTTCTCATCACTGAAATATTTTGGTAATGTGGTCCTATTTACTCACTTTTATGAATACCATAAAGTTTCTTATTGCTGTATTGAGAAATACTATCTATACATCGCAACAACTGATTGATTGTCTTCTCAGTCTGCAGTGATCAGAATTGATGATGTATGAAGTCAAGTTCTGAATATGTGTTTTTCGAGATTGGCGATCCAAAGGTTACTGCAGTGGTTAGAGCTGATCATTGCAGACCCTTGAACAAGAACAGGTTGCAGAGTCTGCTTTCCTGGGGAGCAAGTCCTTTATCACGAGCTTGTTTTGGATCTATCACATTTTCCTAAAGGTCTTAAGAATTGGAATGCCTAGATGGTAAATACTAAAGCTTGCTCTTCCACTAACAAATTAGCACAGAAGTTATATGGTCTGCAAACACTTTAGGGAGGCAAATCTGCTATATTTGTGATGGATCTCGCTGGTCATGACTTTTCTGTAGAGGTGTCCTTAGTTGGTAGAAATGCTTGTGTGATTGATTTCTGAGTCAGTATCTCTGTACAAGGGCATGAAATACCTGTTGTTCCTCTTTCTCTGATGTTCACCTCTATGTACTGAAGACTGTCTGATTGTAGTCCTGGCAACAATCTGTTTCCCATAAATTTATGTTCTATCCTGATATCTTGGGTAATGTAATTACATACACATACCCATCTCAGTCTTCAACCATGGAGCTTGTGTTACTGGAATTACATTTCTGAAAGAACTGCTCATTCAGCATTGCCTACTGCAAAAATGAGAGTAATTCAAACTAATTATTCTATGTTATTTTGACGTTGATTTTTTTTGATTCTATGTTTTGTTAGTTTGATTTGATAGCACCTGCCCATATTTATAATTTCTCCATATTTGGCTTCTTTTCTAGATATATTTGTTTACTTTCTTTCCAATTCTTCACCAGTGCTTTCCCTGTGCTGGTGAATATTCAGTCTCTTCATTCTCTTCTAATTCTTATTCTTTGCTATAAAGGGAATATCTACTCATTCATCACAGAGGCAAAGTTTTCTCTGGCTTCTTAAGTGGGTATTGCTTTTCTTTGAATATAGGTAATGTACATTCTAAATTCTTGTACACTGACAATCTTTTTTTTTCTTTAATGTGGTCATTGGATCCCATCTTGGGTTTTGTATTTTTTTTCAAGTGTCTACCTACCTGTGCATATGCATTATTGTAATTTATCGATATTCCTTCATAAATATCTACACATGGAGATTTTTTTTCTGGTGCAAAACATTGTCCTATAAATTCCACCTTTTTTCCACAGTTTTTGCCACAGTTTTTTCTTTGACTGCCTCTGGTCTTGTCACCCTTGGCAATTCTTTTTAGCCTTTAAACAACATCCTTAGGTGTGGATAGGGAGAGAGATCTTACGCGAATTCAGATTGTGTTTATCTAATGGAGCATCGTTTATTGTTGCTGTTCATGAATTTTTTGTCTGTACTTAAAAGGCTGGATTATCTTTTCTTGTATCTGTGAAAGACGTTCCTCTTTGACATTACAGTAAGCAAATAACCTCGGATTGGAAAGCAGCATCAGATCCATATCTCAAGAAGTTTTCCACCCTAGGCGTCAGATTCCCATTTGCTGCTGTTAAAGGCAAAGTAGAGTGTTGGTCTTCCATGCAGTTGTATACATAATGTTATTTCTTGAAACTCAGAAACTATCTGAAAGATGGAACTAATTTTTTAGAATATTCTTAGTAATGCAGTAGTAACACTCACTTGACCAGTTTTGACAAAAAAAATCAGTTTTTAGTGACATGAGGAAAAGTTATTTATATTAAAATGTTAATAGTTTTTTAGAACACCATCACTGTATGGGCTGAATAAACTTAATTATATGCAAACATTTTTTTGTTTTCATGCCTTTCTTGATGATATGAAATATTTTCTGAATTCTGTTTTATTTTAGAGATTATTTGTTTTTCATATAAAGGTCCAAGTAATGTAGCTTTTGCTCTTTTTCTCTCTTCAGTTTGGCAACAATTAAGAAGTTCTGCATCCTGTACAGTTGTTTTTAGTTGCCTTTGTGCAAAAAAATACTCTTTGCTGACTTTGTTGGTCTGTGATGCCTGATACACTATATAGTGAAAGTGGCTGGGAAACTTCTGTAGCTGTCAGCATTCATAATCAAGATAAAATAGTGTTTCTCCTTCGTCCTGTGTCTGAAGTGTTCTGTCTCGTGGGAAGTCACAAAACAATTTTCAGCAGTCTAGAATGGATGAAGAGAGTTATTTTGTCCAGCATGGAGGTAATAGGTGTTCTTTTCAAGGTAATTGTGATGCTTTTCTATGTCCCTAAGCATGTGGTCACTCTTAGCTCCACTTGAAAAACTGTATTTGTCTATCATAGGAAGCTTTTTTCTTGTGCTGAGGGTGGCATTGCTAAATGTGCACCATTGAATATAAATGCAGTGAATCACAAAAAAATGTTAGTAACCTTTCTTTTTGGTCTGTAATTTATGCTAACCTATTTCCCTGGTTTCCAGAATGTTGTTTCACTGCAATGGATTCTCCATCACAAGAAAAAGCACTCAATTCCGGATGTAAACTTAGGTTTAAACTCATAGAGTTCAGTAAATAGCAACTCCTAACTTCTTTTGAACATCAAGCGTATGCAAAATTTATTTGTCCGTGTCATAGATAAATAGAGTGCCCATGGCGCAGCTCTGTGGATGCAGAGTTTCCCATTTGGATTTGCATCTATAACTTTAGTTAAGGTAGATTACATTATCTCATAGATAAGAGCAATGGAGCTGACGAAGGGTCTGGAGCAGAAGTCCTGTGAGGAGCTGGGGTTGTTCAGCCTGGAGAAAAGGAGGCTCAGGGGAGACCTTATCACACTCTACAGCTGCCTAAAGGAGGCTGAGGCAGGTGAGGGTCAGCCTCTTCTCCCAAGCAACCAGCCATGACAGGATGAGATGATCTAGCCTGAAGCTGAGCCAGGGGAGGTCTAGGGTGGACATGAGGAAGAATTATTTTGTGGGAAGGAGTTGTTAAGCGTTGGAGGGGGCTGCCCGGGGAGGTGGTGGGGTCACTATCCCTGAAAGCATCCAAGAAACAACCGGATATGGAACTTAGCGCTATGGTCTAGTTTAGAGGGTGGTGTTTATTTAAGGGTTGGACTTGGTGATCTTGGAGGTCTTTTCCAGCCTCAGTGATTCTGTGATCGTTCTGTATTCCTACCTTTTTATGACAGCCATTGCATTTGACATTTTTACTGTGCTGCCTGAAGAAAAAGAACCATTTCTGTTACACTTTGATTTCATTACCTGAGTTATTTTAAGGAATAAATGTAAATTGTGGTTCAGTTGTTGGAGCGTGCCACAGCTGACAGCATTTAATTCTGCTCTCGTGTTTTTTAATCACATAAGCAGTAGCTGAATTATTTTGTTGACATTCTCTTTATATTGCATTTATTTAAAAATCAATAAAGAAGCCATATTAGGTATTTTTTTAACTGTGTGCTTTGTTTGTTCCGTAATTCTGACTATGCTGACGTTTCTCCTAAGAAGACAAACAAACAACAACAAAAATGCTGTAGATCCCTTGTTACTTTGTGGTAATGTTAGTTAAGGTATTTTATTTGTGAATTTCTAAGGAAGGCTTTATGTAGGTGACAGAATTGCTTATAATGTTGAAGTTAGTTAAGTCTGAAGACATGCAAGTTGGGTACTTTTATGTAAACTGTATTCACAACTGTTTTGTAATAACTGTCTGAAACAGTATGGCGAGTGTGTAAGAGAGATTTGTTTTAAAACTCTAAAGCCTGTATAATATTTGTAACTAACGCACATCATACTGTCAAAAGAAGGGATTTCTTTTCCTCTTAACAGTGACCTTATATGTTTTAACTAGCTTTTTCTTAAGCTAATTTATTTTTATAGAATAACATTAAAGTGTAAATACATTTTTTTTTAAACTTACACCATTTTGATTCAATTAGCTGGCAACAGAATTTGGTCACTGGTGTTTCTCAAACGTGTATCACAATTAAATGCTTTGTCTCAGGGCAATGTGTTTTCAAGAAATTGATTTTTGAGTAGCACAGAGAACATGGTAAATCTGGGAAGCCTTTATGTGCTACTAGTGCTGTTTGTTATCTGTCAGGGAATGGACTTCCATGTTTTGGAATGAAGTCAGCCTTTGCTTCCTGATTGAAGAGAACCTGAATATGGTGATTCAAAAGCATAGTAGCAGTCACACTGTGGCAAATCTTTTTGGTGCTTGTGCTTATACTGGTGTGTGGCTGAGAAAATTGCTTTATCTTTCTTCTTCTGCTTGATCAATCGGAATGGACTAAAAGAAAGCATTAATGTCTATTTCCATTATATCTAGGAAACAGCACAGAACACTACTGTTTATTTTGGCAGCAGTTTTTGGTAGCTATGAATAACCACAGAGCCACCACTCTTTTTTAAATTTTTATTTAGGCAGAAACTTTCTTGTATTGGTGTTTCATTGATTTTAACAAGTTCTCTGAAAGTCTCTAGTTTGTTTTTTGCTGAATCTTGCAATGTCATAGACTTGTTGGTTTCTCGTGATGCAGTCACCTTGGAACAAACATTTGTACTTGTGGGGTATGTGTAAATGTTCTGATCAGTTTTGATTTGCCTGTGTGCAGTTCTTCATATGATGCCTTGTACACCAAGGGAAGTTCTCAAGCTGTTTAGGTAATGGCCCATTTACTCTGGGAGTGGTAACCAGTAAGGTACTTCATGCACAGGAATGATATTAAATGTACTGGAAATTCTCACGTAACCAAAGGTGTGGGAGAGAAAGGTAAGAGAGGAGCCTGGTCAGTAGGAGTGGTCAGCAGGATCCCAAGAAAGGGATTTCAGGTTTTAGTCTGGGTTTTTGTAGGTGGTAGATAGATCTTGAAGGTCTAGAGATGGCTTACTGGATGAGCAGGGCCACCATGCAGTGCAGCATGTGAAATCCTGAGCTGACTTCTCAGTAACTGGTAATGTGAAACATTAAAGCTCTATATATATTAATTGTTGTAGAATTATTTTGACTTAAATGCTGCTGCATGGAGGAATACTAGCAATGTGACTGAGCTAGATTAAACCCAAGTGCAGTCTTTGAGTTTAAATCTCTACCACATTTCTGGTTTCAAGTTATATATTGCTTTTTGTCGGTTTATACGTCTTGTTCCTAATTAGAGCCAGCTATCAAGATTAATGCTTACCTTGAGCAGGCAGTATTTGCCAGGTTTACCTTTTGTTTTGTCTGCCTGATGGATGTGTGGAAAAGAGAAGGTTTACAGGATTCCCCCTCAGAAGCAGGGAAGATTGATCAAGTGTAATGATAAGAACAGCAGCATCGTTTTGGCTTTACCAGGGGATAAAAGCTTATCAAAATGATATAGCTAAACAAAAGTGAAAGCCAATTAGTCAGTGACTGTAGTTTTTCTGCAGGGATTTTGTTAACCTTTTATCACCTTACTAAATTTCTGTTTCATACAGCTGTAGAAAATGGAGAAATGTGCACTATTTTATTTTATATGGGGGCTATTATCTTTTAGCATTAACTTTTAATTTATTTCACTAACAGATTGCCACTTGCATTCCTTAAGTAGAGAACATTTGCAGTCATCACAGTTCAATAAACACACATTAACTCAGTGACTTGCAGCACAAGTTGAGTCAGAGGAGCTTTAAAATCTACCCTGGAGTAGACGCAAAAAAGCTTTCAGGGCATTTTTTAATCTTAGACCTGTGAAATTTGATGTTTCCTTACTTTGGTAGTCTCTGCATGTGTAGAGAGGTCTGCCTTTTGTCCTTTTATGTGAAGAGATATATAGTCTGTAATAGGACAGTAATGCTGGGTTGTTCAGTTAGGTTTGTTCGTATTTTACTGTAATTATGTCAGAAGTTGAGCTAAAGTGACTAAAAATCTGTTCTTGTATTCTTCAAGCAAAGAGGTATCTCTATCTTTAAAAAAACCTACAGTTAAATAATCTTAAGTAATGATGTGCTATATTATATGATGTGCTATATATATGTGCTAATAATAATTAAGTAATTATGTACAGTCATAGATCTTCCTCCCTCCCTCCCTCCTTTTTTTTCCAAATGCTGTTATTGCTACAACTGAAAGACCGAAATCAAGTTAACAGCTCAATCCTTTTGAAAAGCTGCATCAACAATCCCTTTGCCTATGAATTTTCATGAGGAGGGTGGGTGTGGTTGTCATGCTGGTGCACATGGGTAGCACTCCGCTGACCATGATAGGTTTTATTAGGATTTGACTGGCTGCCTGTAGTGCTCTTTGGGCTATGTGGGATTCCTCTATCAGAGAGACAAGCAACTCCTGTGGGGACAGGCACTCTGATACTGCAGCAGTAGAAGAGAAGAGATGCAGCAGTGGTGGTGTCTGTTTCTCATCAGCCTGATGCTGGGATACTTGGGATGCTCCAGGCAAAGATATTTCAGAATGTCTTGTGCAGGAAGCACCAAGGGTCAGTTGATTTTAATACATCATAGGTCATACATGGTGTTCCAGTTCAGGAGCTCTTAGCTCTCAAGGAGAAATAGTCCACAAAGTGGAGTAGGAGGCTACTTAGCACTGCCAAGGTAGTCCTTCTCCCACTTACTGAAAAGTGAAGGCTCCTAAAAATCTTGCCGTTGCCATTACTGATCTAATGCCCATCTAATTAATTTTGTTACTGTCTTTAAAAATACTTCATTTTCATCTGTTGAATCACAAGGCATTGCTCCCCTAAAAGTGCCTTGACATTGCCTGCGAATTTTAATGAGTCATAAATAAAAGCATGAATAACATTCTGTTGTTTTGTAAGGAACCATTTGCAATGAGCTCCCACACTGCATAATACATGAAGGACTTTGTCAATTAATTGCCCACCTCGTTTTCTAAAGATTTCTTTCCAACAAACCTCAAGACTTGCTGGGCAGCTATTTTCAGCTGTGTCCCTTATCAAACACATACTTGGGTAACTGAAGCTTCCCATTCACACTAAGTCTGGAATTTTGCATGCTTCTGTGTCAAATGAAGCTCTCACCCATACTCCCTTTGTAGATGATCCATATTAGAACCTTATTATGAATTGAATGTATCTACTTACATATGGGCAATTAAATTGCCTTGATAGAAAAAATGAACATGTAACGTGTAAGACAGGCAAGGTTCGTTTTTCTGATTGTTGCCATTTCTGAATTGATATGCTCTTTGGAGATTATATTTTAAAAACACTGGTTTGTTGAGAGTATAATAATTTAAATTCTGAATATTTAAAGAATGTTCCATCTGGAGACTAAATACTGAAAAAGTTAGAAAAAAATGTCAGTATTTCTCTATAAATTATCCCCAAATAAAACTTTTATGTAATGCTTTCTATTTCTTTGTGAGACTTCATATTAAACATGTCTTTGTATTGTGGTGGGGATGCTCAAGTAACAGTCATGTTGCCTGAAATTCAGGCAAAACAAAAGTCGTATATTAGAATAATCTATTAAATGGAAAGCCACATGTTGGTTTGATGATAAGACATTGTTTCATTTAACCCAGGTTTCTATAAATATTATCTGTGCGTATCTTAAAACTTTAACAAGTGATGTGATAAACTACTAAAAAATCCAAGATTTCAGAAAAGGCTGAAATAAGCTTTTCAGAATTTATTCCTGCAATTCTTTCAACAAATGTTCTTAATAAAAATCTAATCTGCATTATTCCTTTTTGTTGTCCTTTGTTTTTTTTCCTCAAAGCTAAATGTGCCAGGCATTGTAATGAATTCATTACACATAGATGTCAGAATTGTCTTTGGCTCTTCACATTTGCTAACAGGTAATGAAGTAGAACAATTGGCAGTCTATGCAGATTTCTTACTGTGAAGGCAGTTTCTTTAATTTGAACAGATGACCTGAGGACAGGGTCCATTAGCATAGCTATAGTTGGTTTAAGGGGTATTTAGAAAGAGGAGTTTCTTAGTGTTTTTCCTTTTTTTTTCCATCTGATATAGATATTTAGCATGAGGAGTTTCTTAGTATTTTTCCTTTTCTTTCGTTTGACAGAAATAGATGACATTTGATTTTGCAATTACTTAAAGCCAAGAGCACTTTTGTCAAGGACAGTGTTTTGCTAACAGAAAACCCTAAATAATCTTGACACCAAAATCTAGAAGTATGAATTTTTCATGTGGAGTATCTTTACTGGTAAGTTGTATAATGATCATCCCACAGTATACCACAAATAAGTTGTTTTTTTTCTTAAAATAGTAAATACCAATTACAGAGTGTAGGGACCAGAACCTGGAGTGTGGCACTGTCTTTTTAATTTAATTCTCTAGGCAATATAGACTAATTCATTTACATCCTTCCCAAGCATTATTTCCCTAAAATTTCACCTACAGTCATCTTCATAATTTTCTATTTTTTGTTGTTATCTAACTCTAAAGATCTTTATCGCATGATTCCAGTTTTGGATCTATCCAGTTTTGTTGTGTTGAGATTGTGTACAGTTTTTTAAATAGCTGTGAAAATACCTGGAGTCACATTTTGAAGGGTCAAAACATGGTGTGTGAATTGCACATTGCAAGGAGTAAAAATGTGGCTGTTAGGGTAATTTATTAAATGCTGACAGCATAATATAAAGTAGGAAGACATGGTACATGTAAAACAGCTTGTAAGGGTTAATTGCTGCCTCTGGCTAAGCAGGAATGTAAATGGAGGAAAAAAACCCCTGCAACTCATAGTTTGTAGTGTAACATTTCCTTGTGTGGTAGATGTGAGGCTTTTGTGTAAGTGTTTAGGTAACACAAAGATAAATAGAGGAGGGGGGGAAAGAAATAATTGGAAGGAAGATAAGAGTCACAACAATCTGAAGGATTGTGAAGTTTCTGTGCCAAACCCTGTATTGTATTTTCCTGTTTTCTAGGTGCCCTACGTGAGTTCCTAACCTCTGTATGTGAGCTGTGGTATTGCTTCTGTTGCCTTCTTGTTTCATAATTTTAAGTAGGAAAGTAAAAAAATGGAAGGATGTCAATACATTTTGCTTCCCATGCTGTATAAATGTTAGGATTGTGAGTGAGTGTCATCTTGTCCATGCTAACCTCCAAGCTTAGCTGTCCTGAAAGAGTTTTGAAAGGGAGAGATTCTGTGTTTGCTATCCCTTTTAAGGACTTAGAGCATTTCACTAAAAGAGCATGAGGGAGTACATTGTATTGCTGAAAATCACTGTACGGAAACAAACTGTGTGCCCTCAATTAGTTCCTCTGTTAGTGAACTACTAATGTAGAAAATAAGGAAAGAGGATCTATTTCACTAACACAAGCATAACACTTATGTCTGAAGACATTTTCATAAAGGCTGGCTATTTTCAGTTCTTAAGAAGTGCTCCTTGCAGGAAAAATGGCCACCCTCATCATAAGCAGGTATGTTTGAAGACTGATGAAATATGTTTAAAAATGGAAGCAAAAGCTTTCCATGAAGTCACAGTTTTAAATCCAGTACACTAAATCTTGTTCCATTTTATTCAACTTTTTCTCACATTCCTTTGACCTATAATAAGATTTTCTTCTCAAATAGAATTTTGAGTGGTCTCTGTGCTGCCTCTGCTGCTTCCTGAAGGCTTGTTTGCACACAGCAAATAATTCTAAGGTTTTCATTTCTTCCCCTTTCTTGCCCACATGAAGCAAAAAATCTGTTCATGTAGCCATGCTTGTGTCAAAGTTTAAAAGGAAGAAAACCTTTTGCTTGCATCTCTTACTTTCCTAAATTTTCTTGTGTTTCTTCTTTCCAGAACGATTCTTTTTATCAACTTATTTCTGATTTTAAAATTTCCTGGCTATGCTGGAACGACAGAAGATGTTTATTTTTGTAGAAGAAAACCTAGAATTACATGTGCTATAGATGGAATGCGTCATTTAAAACTCCATCTCATTCAAACATCTTGGTTTAGCAAACCTTAATATCAAATGAAGTCCAAAGTGGAGACGGGTGCTAACTAACCATTCATCTGCTCAAACACAGTGGATAAATTAGAAAAAATTACTGGATATAAGTGTTCCAGTTCTGAACAAACAGAGACTCAAACAAAACACTGGACTTCTTCTGAGTGCTAATAATCACTTGATAAGAGAAATGAAACTTTCTGCCTTTCAGCAAAAAACACCAAAGAAATCAATAAGAAAGTAATTGTGGTCAGAATGAACTCCGTAGAAAACAAGCTTCATATGCGTTTGTCTGTGGTTTGAGGTTTTTTCATTTGTTTGGGTTTGTTTGTTTTTGGTTTTTTTTTTTAACTGTGTCCCCATTGTGTTTTTTCAGATCAAAATTCATCTCTACTTTGAAACAATTTGTTCTTTTTAATTTGTGGCCTAGCTGGTCACATTTCTTCTGAACACATAGTTTTTCCTGCATGATGGTGAGTGTCAAAGATTTGTCTTTGGCACATTAATCACAGGTAAAGTAACAGAATGGGTCTTGTAATTTCTGTTTGGTTCTTGAGTATGCAGTGGTAAAACGCATTACCAAGAAGGTAGTCTAGATTATCTATATAGCCTTTGCACTTTTTCTAGGATTAGTGTTAAAAATATGAATAATAATTTTCTGCCTTCCCTGATGGTCATGAGATAGTGAAATTATAATCTTTTTATTGAGACAGGCTGAGATAGCTTCTTCAGTCAGCTGTGAACGACTCACTTGTTTCTGTAGTTGGGGTTGTTGTTTGGTTTGGTTTCAGTTTTCTTAATCAACTTTGTAAATGAAAGAAGGACTGCTGCTGATAAATTGTTTAGATACACATTTGGAAAGGCTCATTAGAAGCTCATATCTTTCTGGTGGTATTCTTATTAATATAAAATTTGTTAATTAAAAAACAGACTATTTATTTATTCCTACTGCATTAGGAAATGCAGTAATTGCTTATCTCAACCCAAAGTTTAAATCCAGATCTTACGTCGAGAGAGGGTGAAGCAGTCACACCGCTTTTTGCTCTGCTGGTGGTAATAGGAGCTTTGCTGTCAACGAGCTGAGGACAGATAGCAGTACTTAGGTGTGAAAACAAACTGTCACTTCTCTAGGTCTTTATTTAGTGCATAATCACAGAAGGTCTGTTGTAAGGAGATTACAGAACTCTGTAAATGAAGCTAGAGAACATGTGAAAAAAATTGCCATCTCTACACCAACTGTTAAAGGAAGTTTAAGGTAGCTTGTCTTGCATAATTTTTGAAAAGTGAACATAAGGAAGTCATAAGAAAGATTATTCAGTCAATTGGTGCAAGATATGCCGGAAAAAATGATTGGACTACTAATTCACCTGCAGGTTAATTTTGTAAACTCCATCCTATGCAAATGATTGAACTACCTTACCAATTTTTAAAAATTAACTACCTCAGGAAGCATGCGTGAGTAAGGCAAAATGGTATAGCAAAACTATGAAATTCTTTTTGTAATACAGAGATCACTAGAGCAGTCGTACCAAAGTGCACTGCATGGAATGGACTCATGGTGGTAATTAATAAATGTAGCAACCAAGTGTGTGGCCATCAATCATCCTAAAGAATTAAAGAAAAATCAATTAACAATTTAATTAAAAGTCATTTGATGACCTCAGTTATTCTGTTTAAATAAGATCATAAATTCACTTCCCAGTTTAGAATTTAGACCAATTATTTAATTAAAATGCCAATGAAATATTGATCTGGTAAAACCTTTATTCTAGGTGTTTTAAATATAGATTATCAAATTATTTTAACAGCTTCATATCTCACGAGATATGAACAGTAATGTTCCTTTTATTTTATAAAATATTATTACTGATGGGGAATTATTATGCTATAATATGGACAGCTTTTCTGGGAGAAGGGTGCTCAGGCTATTTTTGTCTGTTCTGCAAATTTTTAGCTGTTATCTGAAGGCTCTTTTTCTTTTACTTGCCTGCAGTTCATGTGCATTTTATTTTTCTTCTGATGAGAACGCACACTGGAAGTGAATTTACTATTTTTTGTCAATTCTTTTCCAAATGTCATTGTTGCTGTGGATTGTCCTTTCTGTATTTACAGGAGGAATCTCAGTTCTTGATTGCGTTCTGTCTCTTGTCTGTGGGAATTTCTATTTTCCTAGATTCAGATTTTGAATCTGTAAGATGCTGTTTAGTCATATATGTTGCTTTTAAAAGGCAAATTAATTAAGAATGTTACACTGTTTAAAATACAAATTAGTGTGGTTTTGTTTGCTTGGTTTCTAGTTTAAAACTTTTTTTTAAAAGTTCTATGGAGCTGTAGACTTCCCTCTTGCACTTCCATCTGCCTGTATTTCTACTAGTAGAGGTTAAAAAAAGTACTTAATGTGAAAAGAAACATTGAAACTTTGGATGCTTTTAGGTCTTGAGCAAAGAAAATGGAGGAGAAAAATACTGTCTATAAAACAAAACAGTACATTGTCAGTCCTGTCGTGCCGCTGACATACTTGAGATAGTGGAGGACCTACTATGAAAGAAGAAATTACCACTCTCCTGTCTCTGCATTTTGCCCTGGCCACAGAAGCATCTGCAGTAATGGACATGTATTTCCCCATTGCTGATGTACAGGTTCCTGATAACAGAAGGTTATCAGCATTATCACCAGTTGTCATGGATGGGAAGAGGGGAACTTGATCTAATTAATTTCCTGGGTGTCACTTGGTGCTGGGACAAGCACAAGCATGTCAAGCAGAAATGGAGCGTGCAAGCTAACAGCAGCTAGTTTGACTCTTTGCCACTGTGAAATATACTGCAAAACTTGGAGTGATCTTCGTGCATTTCTCTTGAGTAAATTTCACTTCCTCTTCCTTTGTATGCGTATATTGAGATATTTGTAACAGACCCCACTCATCAGCATTCTTGGGGCTGGGAAATAGAACTTGGGCTCATGATGATCTACATTTTAAGTGTCCCTTCTTGCCAGCCAAATCAGTTTGAAGGTTCCATCTTTCACAGTGGTCACCAGTAGGATATTGGAGGACGTGGACTCGGTGTAGCACTTACTAAATTACTTGGAAAAAGTCACTGAATCAGTAATACAAATAGATCATCAAGGTCAGTCATCTTCCCCTGTGCCTCTTGAAGGTGGCAGAAGTATGCAGTCTTACTGCACAGCTCCTGTGTGTACAGGCACTCTGTCCCTGCCCATCATTCCACACGTAGCAGGTTTTAAGTTGAAAGAAGGTAGTTTGCACAATGTCAGTTTTACAACTCCTTTCGCTGACACAAGAAAAGTACCAATTTTTAATTTTTTTTTGAGACTTACATTGCAAAACAACTTTGGACTATTTTTACAAAGCTCTAAAGGCTCCAAATGATATCTGTGAGGATTTATATTGGAAAATTAGTAATTTGAACATTGTTCTTTTCTTATACGGAAGTAATTCTGTATATGAAACAGGCTTTTGTGTTTAAACTGTTAAAAAAGGGGGAAGATGCATGATGTGCTGTCTTAGTCACTGAAGGCCACATCAAATATTTTCTGTGAGCAAATAGAAACATTACTGAATGAGTATCCTGGTCTTTGGGGACTAGGAGCCTCCATTGTTCAATCCATGAAAACAAATTTAACATTCATAGCTCTCCTTTCTTACGTTCCATTTGTATGCAAAAATCCAACAAGTATCAAAATGTACAGGCAGAGAGCTCACATGGTTTTTTTCTTTTAACCAAAGTCAATAGTAGTGTAAAATTTTGTGAGAGTTGAATTATAAACATTCTGTATGGACATACACAGTGTGCTCAGTAGCTGTACTACAGAGTGTATAAGATACCTATGCCATGGTACATTTGGTACTTCAGATCAGTTGCTATTACATCTTGATGTCCTTACTAAATCTTGCCCACAGTATATGTAGTTTTAATGTACAAAAATATACTTGAAATGTGCTTTGGAACATTATACATCCTCTTGTCTATCAGTATGTCTTATGGATGTGCTCACCTTTGAACACGTTTAAACATCTCATTTCTTTTAAGCAGTCATAGTCAACTGTTACTTGTCCATTTTTATTTCACTTGTGGACCTGTATATTGCACCTTGTCATTATGTGCTGCTTTACAATTTATTTTATAACACTCAACTATAAGACAAGGACTGTATCTTTCAGCTGTTTTGCACTAATCCAAAAATGATGTACTTCCTGACTTAATAGACTAGGTCATGAGCCAGGCTTGGTTCTGCTGGCTGAAGTTTATTTTTACTGCTATAAAATGTGCATTTATTCCCTTCTTTTTTTTTCTGCTTCTAAATATGATGATTTTGTCATTCCTCATTTTAATTTTGACTAAGATGTTAGGTTTAAAGCTAATCTCAGTATAAGAATGCAAACTAAGTTTTTGTTTTATGGTTTTTTGCTTCAGTTCTGTCTTGCTCTTAGATGATTGAAATGTGATTTTATTCTTTTTTTCCTGTCTAGATCCTGTTGATCTAAGTTGTTTAGACAAGTGTCTGGCTACAGTTGACTAAAGATACCTTTTTTCTGGAGACTGCAGCCCACCAGTTCTGCTGACAAGCAGTGGTTCTGTACTAGTTTCTCTGTCATCTAGACCTGTAACATACAGTGAGCAAAACACAGCAGTAGTTTATTGTTGGAAGAACACAAGTTCTTGCTGCTGCATGTCAGGTACTCTAAGTTAAAAAGACAAAGATAAATTATCCTGGGGCTGTGCATCAGCTAAGTACCAAGTACTGTAGCAAATTAATGACCAGGATATGAAGTCCTGCCTCTGCTCCATTTCCTGCTTTGCCCTCCCCCCTATTCTGAGGCTGTTTATGTATTATACTACTCAAAATGTCATGAAAATTTTCACAAAAAATTTAGTTTTCCTAAATGCAGTTGTAAATCTTCTTTTATCTATAGATTACTTAAAATTTGGGATTTTTTTTACTGTATATAATGTGGTTGTAGTGAGGATCTTTTCCTCACAGTTTCGTGAGATTGTGAAAATGATGTGTTCTCTTCTAAACCATATCCAAACATAGAGTTTAAAACTTCTAGGTTTCCATAGATCACAGTTTCCTAGGGGTTTGTTTTGTTTTGGGTTTTTTTGTGTGTTTTTTGGGGTTTTTTTAAAGAAATGTCAAGGTATGATAGATTTATTTAACAAAGCAAGTTTTAGAAGGGTAGTTTTTTCATAAAACTGGGTGATTGTAGGAGTCATAGATTAACAGAAGAGCTCTATTACATTCCTTGGAAATGAGAATCATCACTATTTTAGTAATTTCCTATGCCATACTTATGAGCCTTTTCCATCACTTCTGATGGAGTCTGCATGTAGCTTCTTTTATTTTGGACAGGTTTTGTTCTGTTTTAAGCTTAATTTAGCTATTTATGTGTAGGCATACTTTTCTTCATCATCTTACAGTATAAAAGAAGGGGATTTATTTGTTACGTGATCTACTACATTTCTTTATAGTCCTTCTACTACTGCTATAAACTTTAATTTTTTGAAATATTTTCGCATATGCTCTTTATGAAAGATGTAATATTGTATTAAATTTTATTGTTCCCTTTAAGTTTGTGAAGACATCCTGTTAAGTGTAGTAAATTGTTTTAATGTATGGCCATGACTATTAAAAATAATATGGTAACATAAACCACCAGGAACGTATATTTATAGCAAAAGATATGGTGATAATTATCTTTCCTACTATGTGATGGATGTTTCAGGATGTAAGTGATAGCAATTTCTAAGTGATAAATCTCTCAGGTTTTATAAAGGCTAAGAGCAAAACTTTTGCATCAAAAGCTGTCATTCTCTCCTGGTACAGCTATTTGTTAAGGCAGCCTGAAAAATAAGTCTTTTTTTATAAAGACATTGGAAGTTTCACAGCATGATTATTTTATTAGTATTTCATTTTCTGAGCAGACCTATGCTAAAAGTAGTTTATCTAGCTTCAGCCTTATGTGGAGATCATTAGTGTGGCAAAAAAAATGATAAATATATAATAAAAAATAATGTGGAAAGATTATCTGAGCTGTGGATTGTGTTTCTGCAGCATATTTGGAGAGAGATGACAAAAGCTTTGCCTTACCCACTGAATTTTCCTTGAAGTGCTTGTGCATTTTATTAATCTGAAGTTCCATGATATATTTTTACATCATCCTTCCTATAAGTAACACACATGCAAATTTGGACATATTTAAATTATATATATATATATA
>VWZV01000419.1:227483-260180 GCA_013397155.1 Irena cyanogastra | reverse complement strand
TGGGCGCCATCTTGCTGGGCCTCATCCTGTTCATCGCTGCAGTGGTGGCCTGGTGCTACTACACGGTGTCCCTGAGGAAGGCGGAGCGGCTCAAGACGGAGCTGATGGATCTGCGGGCGGACGGCTTCGTCATCCGCAACCAGCACGGGGAGGTGGTGTTCCGGCTGGCCTTCCGCTCGGGCAGCCTGGACCTGGAGTCGTGCTCCAAGGAGGGCGAGATCCTGAGCTGCTCGCGCTCGAGCCGGGGGCCGCTCAACTTCTTCATCCAGACGGTGAAGCCCAAGGACACGGTGATGTGCTACCGCGTGCGCTGGGAGGAGCTGGCGGCCGGCCCGGCCGTGGAGCACACCATGTTCTGGGAGGACGCCCACTGGTACGGGGGCTCAGAGATGAGCATCCAGCACTGGCCCATCCGCCTGGCCGGCTACCAGGAGCCCGTGCCCTACGTGACCAGCGACGTCTACTCCTTCCGCGACAGCTTTGGCGGCATCCTCGAGCGCTACTGGCTCTCCTCCAAGGCGGCGGCCATCAAGATCAACGACTCCGTGCCCTTCCACCTGGGCTTCAACGCCACCGAGCGTACCCTCTTCTTCCAGGCCCGCTACAAGGACTCGCCCTACAAGCCCCCACCGGGCCAGCAGCCCTTCCCCGAGCTCAGCTACCGCGTCTGCGTGGGCTCCGACATCACCTCCATCCACAAGTACATGGTGCGCAGGTACTTCAACAAGCCCTCCAAGATCCCTGCTGAGAACGCCTTCCGATACCCCATATGGTCCACATGGGCCCTCTACAAAAAAGAGATAAACCAGGATAAAGTTCTGAATTTTGCAAAAGACATTAAGAAGTACCATTTTAACTGCAGCCACATTGAGATCGATGACATGTACACTCAAGCCTATGGGGACTTTGACTTTGACCCTGTCAAGTTCCCCAATATAACAGAGATGTTTGCAAAGCTAAGGGAGGATGGGTTTAAGGTCACTCTGTGGATTCATCCTTTTACACATATAAATTCACCCAATTATGAAGTGGGGATTGAGCGTCAGCTGTTCATCAAGGAGCCGTCGGGGCGGCTGCCGGCCATGGTGGAGTGGTGGAACGGCATCGGGGCCATCCTGGACTTCACCAACCCAGCAGCCCGTGACTGGTTCCAGAGCCACCTGCGCCAGCTGCGGCACAAGTACGGCATCTCATCCTTCAAGTTTGACGCGGGCGAGACCAGCTACCTGCCCAAGCAGTTCAGCACCTTCCGCCCGCTGTCGGACCCCAGCATCTGGTCCCGGCGCTACACGGAGATGGCCATCCCCTTCTACGAGCTGGCCGAGGTGCGGGTGGGCTACCAGTCACAGAACATCTCCTGCTTCTTCCGCATCATAGACCGCGACTCTGTCTGGGGCTATGAGCTCGGCCTCAAGTCCCTCATCCCCACTGTCCTCACCATCAGCATGCTGGGGTATCCATTCGTACTGCCAGATATGATTGGAGGAAACTTCCTCCCCAACAAGACGGAGGGGGCGGTGGAGATCCCCAACCGGGAGCTGTACGTGCGCTGGCTGGAGCTGTCAGCCTTCATGCCCTCCATGCAGTTCTCCATCCCGCCCTGGCTCTACGACAAGGAGGTGGTGGAGATTGCGCAGAAGTTCACGCAGCTCCACGAGTCCCTGGTGGCCCCGCTGCTGCTGGAGCTGGCGGGGGAGGTCACCGACACGGGCGACCCCATCATCCGTCCCATCTGGTGGATCTCGCCCCGCGACGAGGCCACCCACCGGATCGACTCCCAGTTCCTCATTGGGGACACCCTCATGGTGGCTCCTGTGCTGGAGATGGGCAAGCAGGAGCGGGATGTCTACCTGCCAGCGGGCAAGTGGCGCAGCTACAAGGGGGAGCTGTTTGAGAAGACCCCAGTGCTGCTCACTGACTATCCTGTTGACCTGGACGAAATTGCCTATTTCCTCTGGGTTTCCTAACAAGCTTCTTAATCAGCTGTGAAATGGACTCAGTGATTAGTTTACTAGTGGCTTTAATGACCTGGGAATTTTAATAATTTTTAATGTAGCAATATTTCAGAATGAAATTTGAAGGAAACACCGAGACCTCTCTTCTGTGTGGCAATTGTTCTATAATAAATTATTAAAATGTATTGTGTATTGGATGTATGTCTTTGTTGCTCCATTGTGACAAGTGTAATGTAAAGAAACAGTCTCTGCTCATAATCTTTACCCACCAAGAAGTGCCATGGATGCTTCTTCTGTCTAAAAGTAATTACATGGTCTCCTTTGTTACCCAGTTTCACAGATGATCACCTGGGACATTGAAAATTTCATGTGCTTACTGAAAGAGGCAGCTGCAGCAAAGTACTTTTTTTTTTTTTAAAAATAATCAGTCTCTGGTTATCCTGAAGAGGAAGGCACCCAATTTGCAGCCTGCATATCAGACAGGAGGTGAGGCAGGAGTTAGGAGTTTGCATTTCCCATGGCCTGAGCTATTGGAGCAGCAAGAAAGCTAGAGCACTTGCTAGTTTTCCCCCTTTTACAAATTACTGGGAACCATGTCCCTGGTGTGCATTCAGGTAAGCCTATAAAATGTGGTCATATCTCATGGCAGTCAAGATTAAATCCTAGCACTGAATCATGCAGGGGTTTATACTTAGTAGGACCCATGTGTGTTTTCAGACCATGTTTAGAACACAGGTGTAATCTGTCAGTTGTCAGGAGAGAACTTGGCCTCCTCAGAGAGTTCAGCCAACTAACAAATCAGCTCGAGTACCAGGCTGCCTCAATTTCTCCAATGAGAATGTTTTCCCATCCAGTGTTAATGGAGATCTCTGTCCATGACAGGTGGATCCTTCTGTATCCTTCTGCCCACAGAGGCGACCTCTCCAGAATGAAGGTGTCTCAGCAGGTCCTGAAGGCTTGGGATAACCAGGCTGGCTGAAAAACACTTTCCCATCTTGGTCCAACGTTTCCTGCTGGTTTTAAGTGAAAAGAAATTTTAGGTTGACATGACTGAGCAGTTTAAGAGAGTCCAAGGGTCTCTGGGCTGCAATGTGCCTTCCCAAAGTGAGACACAGACCACTGCTGGCTCCAGCACACTTCCAGTGGGCACCTGGGAGGTAAAGCTGTGTGTGGCACCAGGGCAAGAGGAAGCTCCTTTTTTTAGGGGTTTGCCCCAGGGCTGCTCCATACAAAAAGTAAACAAAATGGGTCTGGGGAATATTGTATTCAATCAAGAGCTTGTTTGGTGCCCAGAAGAATCCGACCCAAAACTGGTTCAAACCTGTTATCCATCAGTAGGTCCATTGTGTCACGAGGACCCTGCATGGACACAACAGCAGTGCCAAATGGGATGAGCCAGAACATCTTTTAGATGCCCCTGAAAGCAGCTGGAATCGCAGCAATGCTATGGCTGGTGTGGCAGTGGAATTCCTCTGCCTGTTTTTGCTGCACTAAAAAAAAAAAGTTTTCTGCAAAGCTCATGCCCACAGTGCTAAGAGAGGAGAGAGCCAGACTCCATGACCTTCATACAGTACCTCTGCCCCTGTGATCAATGTGCTCTGCATTGCACACAGCTCTGCCACCCACCTGCACCACAGGCTGATGGGGAAAAAAACAGGCAACACTGAGCCTTCCTGCAAACTCTGGGGGTGACATGGGATGCTTGGTCCCATGGCTGCACAAATGTCTCCCCCACCCCTTTTCAAACTGTCCCTCATGCCTTTCCCTGCTGCCCAGCTGAGCCACAGGAAGCCACAGGGGACAGGTGCTGGAGGCATTCTGTGAGCAGGTGGCACCACAGCCACCTCTCCACGCCCTCTTGCCACACAGGGGCTGGAGGCACATCTTGTTTGTCTTGCTAAGCTTCAGTCTTGGTTGATTTTTTACACTCCCAGTGCTGTGCACGAGCTCTTTGCTGGAGGTGCTGGTGACATGAGACTCTCCTGCAGAACCTGGCTCACCACAGGCTGCCTGTTTTTTGGCAGGGGAAGTTTACTGCCCTCTTTGATGACTGCTGAGCTAAAAAACACCCAGCCCTACAGGCAAAATAAAAAACCCAAACAAATAAAAATCTGTTTTTCTCTACTTGGCCTCTGGGATTTTGTGTCAGCACAAACCATCTTTATGGCTCTCCCAGCACAAGGGATCTGCAGGCTGGCAACTCCTGCCCAGATTGAGAAGGTTTTATTTTTTCCTGAGGCTACCAGCCTGGCCATGTGCCCAAAGGAACTCTGCTACTGTCAGTTTGTCCTTTCACCACAGTCACCCCCAGCCTTGGGCTCTGCCTGCCTATTTGATTTTTTCTTACTTTTAATCAAAGCTGTGATTTCAGGCAGGTGTGGACACGCTCACAGCTCGGGTCTCCTGGGCCAGCAGCTGCTGCTCTGCTATCACCCACAGGCACCTCCTTGAAATCCAGTTTGCAACAAATTGGGCTTCTGCTGTAGCTCCTCTGGGGGTCTGGATTTTGCCACTAACACTCTTCCCTGTGCAATGCACAGCTGTGGATGTGTTTTCAAGCACTGCCATGTAGCTGAGACCCAGCATGGAGCTGACCCCACTCACTGTCCCCGTGTCTGTGGTGAGCCTCAGACATGATGTCTACACACTGCACCAGGTTCTGTGAGGATGTAAACCAAACTGAAACCCAAAGCACCAATTCCTAGGAGGACCTCTGTATCACCGAGGATCTCCTGCAAGGCTGTGAGTGCTCTAAATTGCCAACCTGCCCAAAGGTCTTCAGCAATGCCAGCTTCATCTCCCACGTGATCATCAACCAAGTGCATGGATCACACTTGCACCCAAGGAAGAAGTCAAAGGAAAAGCATTGGGAAAATGTCTTTTATTGCAAAAGGAGTGAAATGAAGTCCCTCTCAACCCTCAAGCCGTGCTGTATGGGTTGGCCCCTGCTAGTGATGCCCAGTGGCATAAGGCAGCTATGGTTTGTGCAGTGACAATGGAAGGGAAAGGAAAAACATTATTTGAGGCAAAGGGGGTGAAGTGGGGCAAGGTAGGGTCCTAAATGAATCTCACATACTCCATTCCTGGCCCTCCCATAGCCACAAACATCTACTCCATCCATGTCCTTGCTGTCAGTGCCATCTGGAAAGGGGAACCATGGGGACGGTGGGGACAGTCAGAAGGACTTTCTGGAGAGCCCAAGGGGAACTGAGAACAGGGTCCTCTTGCTCATCCCCTGCAAGCAGTCTTGAAGCGTGTGTCCTCTGAGAGCAGCATGGAATAGCAAATCCTCAGACTCAGTGTTGATAAACCTTTTTTGGGGTGAATGTCCATAGAAATAGGGCCACGACCCTAGAGGTGTGTATGGTCCCCACCTCTGGGGCTGACACAAAACTGGGGTTCATCTGGACATGGCCTTTTCATGGCCAGCCCTAAGGCACAGCTAGTCTATATGCTGTCAGGATCAAAGGGAGGACAATCCTCAATCCAATGGGATTGTCTGCCACCACTGCAAACCCAAGAGTGAGGTTACTGCCAGCTTCTCCTTTTAAAACATACATAAAAGCTGCAGGCTGCAGGCTTTAAATAAAACAACAATTTCAGTAAAGATTAGGGTAAGAAAAGCCCCAGACCTCCCTGAACCACCAGCCCCACCAACTTGATACAGATGGACATAGTTAAACTTCTTTTTGTTTTCCAAAATTTTATCTCAATCAAGGTGATTCATGTTACAGTTCATACCAATTAGCAATTAGAAAAGTGGTTAAAAACAGACCCACCAGCATTATAGTCTAACAGAGGACAGCATGTACAAACACAAGCATCCAGAAAACCTGATTCACAACAGTGCAAGCTTCAAAATTCAATCACATAAGCATCATGTGTGAAAAGGCTGAATCCAACTACCAAACCTTGTTTGGGGCTTTTTCTTGGCTGAGACAAGCTAAACCCAGCTTTTGCCAGTGACCCATGGCGTAAATCAGAGAAATATCCCTAGCAGCAGTTCCCAAGGTATCTGTACAGAGCTTCTGGCCTGCAAGGTCTGAGAGATCCTCAAGTCCTGCAGTGCTACAGCATAGTGTTAGAAATAGTGGTTTTGGTAAAAAGTTGGATGGAAAGGCATTGAGAAGCTTGCGAGACAGCTTAAGGCAGCACTGCTGAGCCTATCCCCAACATCAGCTCATAGTCCTCTCAGCAGCTTTACCTTTCTACTTGCTGGACCACTGAACAGCCATGTCCACTTGCACCCTAATTACAGCATTTAGAAAAATAAGAATATTCTATAATCTTACCCATTCATTGATATAGTTAAATAAAAGAAAATTATAACTTTGTTAATAAAATCCTTTCTTTTTCAGGGAGGGGAAAGAAGACAGTGTGTCTAATGGAGAATTTCCTCCATGACCTTCCTGACAGTGCCTGAAACCACTGCAAGGAGATTGAAGGCACTCATCTGGCTGCTCCCACCATTTTAATAGTAGAAGGGTACTAACAGGGATGCTGTGTTTCTCTTCACACAGCCTCATTCCTCATGAGTGATGCATATGGTGAGTGGCACAGAACCAGGGGAAGAGAAGACAGTATCTCATGGTCATGCCAGGATCCTTCCCATGAAGTCCTGTGCCAAGGATCCCAATTCTGCACTGGCAGCTGAGCTGTGCAACATCATCTCCTCCACCTAATTGATGCCTTAAGTTTTAGCTTTCATATTTTCCAGATTCTGTACTGCATTAGTATATAACTCTGAACTTCATATAAAGTGTTAGCAAGTTCTCCTCACAGCTTAGTTAGACCTTTGCAGCCGGAGAACCAAGGACACAGTTGCAGCTTCAGGCCCAAAAAGTGTAAACAAAGTGAACTGAGGAGAGCAAACTGGGAGGATGGGACTGCATAACCTGAAGCTGTAATTGGACAATTAACCCCAATATGTAAATGAACCAAAACTTAAAAAAGTGTGAAAACTCGTGACCTGACGTCCATCTTGGGTGTAGCCCTGGCTGGGCTCTTGTACTGCCCAAGATGTATCTTTTAAAGACCTTTTTAATAAGTACCTACTTTATTCCTTTAACACTGTCTAGCCTCTGTTCTAGGTAGACTCTTAAGGCATTGTAATGACTCCCATGCCAAGGGATGACAAATATTTCACAAGCAAATGTTGAAAGGGAAGAGCTGGAGCCCCTCAAAGCATGGTCTTCATGCACTTCTAGGGCTGCAGAAGCTCCCCCCACACTTGGCCCTTCTTAAAGGCTTTGGCCAGACTCATCTCTTCACCTTCAATGCCACCCTGAAAGCAAGGGCCAAATCCTGCCAGCACCCTGACAAGTGACACTGAGGTTCCAGGATTAATTCCTTGCCACAGGGTGTCTGTAACTTGTAACATCAGCATTATCTGCACCAGTGGCCCAGAAGAAACTCGAGTCCTTCAGAATTAAAAGCCAGAGAAACAAACAGGCTTCAGGAAACGCTTGAGCTCCAGCTGGGCAGGGACCTGTAAGGCTCCTCTACATCTCATTTTGAGATTAAATTATATAGGGCAGACACAGGTCTTAAGGGAGTCCATCAAACTAGACTTCCTCACTTCCTAACTACAAAAGCACTTCAGATTTTGCCCCTAACACCAAAATTTCTCCTCCTGCACCCCATCACAACCCTCAAGCTTAGTGTATCTCCTTTTCTGCCTCCTGAAAAGCTCTGTGGCAGGAGATGGGCTTTGAGAAAGATCCTCACTGGTACTCAACCCTACCCAAAACATGCCTCATCTCCCTGCATGGCTGACTTGTGCCAGCCCAGACACAATTCCAGGAGAAGCTCCACAGATGCTGAGCTGTCCTTGGCTGGCTGTAGCCTGGGCAAAGTGCCCAACCCTTCCCAGCCATCACAATTAATTCTGCAGAGGCTCATTAAAAATTCAGCAGTTGACACATGTCCCCAGCTGGGACAGAGTTGGGAGTTCTTGCCACTGGGAAGAAGGCTGCCAGACTTCAATCCTGTTGGCCCTGCCTCGGGTCTCTGTAAATGCATTTTCCTGTACAAAACCAAATGGGAAATCTGCCAAAGAGGCAGCTCCTGGGGACTTGGGATGCAGGATCACATCACCCCATACACCCTCCAGAAGTCTCTGACAGCAATCCCACCTCCAGCAACACCAACATTGCCTGAGAAAGCTCCCTGGGACTCTCCCAGGGAGAGAGGAGGGCAGACTCAGGAAAACCCTCAACAACATCACCACCTCTAACGGTGACCTGCAATGGGTATTAGCTTAACTTCGCGTTAGATGAGACCATTTCTGTGGGTGCAGTGAGAACAGCCGCTGGCACAGACCCATCAGTTCGCAGAGCTGGTGCTTTCCACCCACAGGCAAGCTGGCTGTCGGCAAGCGGCACTGTCAATCCACGACACGTGCCGCTCCCGGGAACCGGCTGTTCCCAGGGAAGCGCCGCACGGAGCGCCTGAGGACAGCTTTGCTCCAGGCAGCCCTTCTGCCAGCAACAAACCTCATCTGTCCTTAAAAACCAAAAGTGGATGGTATCAGCAGGATAATCATGTAACCAAGTGGGGTCATAAATGCTTAAAAAAATGGGACATGCTGGTACAGGCGGTGCTGCTCTAGGAAAGGCAATGTTGATGCCCCAGGCAAAACACACAGGCAAGAGCCTTATAGAGGAAGTCAAATGGGTGAGCAGGTGGGATGCAGCTGTCCCAGCAGGAAATAAGCAACCCATTCAGTTAAAACACATGGACATCACCTGAGTGACCTGGCCTGCCTGGTACCCAGGAAACCAGGAGCATGGGGCAACTGTTAGTCCAGTGCCATGTCAGACAAAAGGGGGAAAAATAGGTGTGTGTGTGTGTATATACATATATATCTGTAAATCTATTTTGCTTTATGCTCTTAAAAGTAGCCATTGGAATATATTTGCCATATTACAAAACTTACAGCAGGCTCTGCTGTAGCAATCCTCACACAGCACACACCTCCATACCCAGTGCCAGGTGCTCCCACAAGACTAGGAATGCTCCCCAGAGGCGCTAAGCAACTTCCAACTCTTGAAATCCTTGAGAACTGAAAAGGTATTGGGTTTACCATGTGTCTGCAGATAGACTGACAACTCCTTTCTGACCTATACAGAAAAACTGCTGCCTACTGTATGCAATCAGAGCCTACCACCAGACCCAAATTAAAAAAATCAAGATCAATCCCCAAATAAAAAAAAAAAATTATCCCCAAGAATAGTGAAGTCTATTTAGTTCCCTTCCTCCACCCCAGTCTCAAATGAAATGTGCAATTAGAGTTATTATTTGTTAGAAAGTCCTAGGTAAGGCATAGTTATTCCAAAGCTGATTAAGAAGCTTGTTAGGAAACCCAGAGGAAATAGGCAACTTCGTCCAGGTCAACAGGATAGTCAGTGAGCAGCACTGGGGTCTTCTCAAACAGCTCCCCCTTGTAGCTGCGCCACTTGCCCGCTGGCAGGTAGACATCCCGCTCCTGCTTGCCCATCTCCAGCACAGGAGCCACCATGAGGGTGTCCCCAATGAGGAACTGGGAGTCGATCCGGTGGGTGGCCTCGTCGCGGGGCGAGATNCTCCACCATGGCCGGCAGCCGCCCCGACGGCTCCTTGATGAACAGCTGACGCTCAATCCCCACTTCATAATTGGGTGAATTTATATGTGTAAAAGGATGAATCCACAGAGTGACCTTAAACCCATCCTCCCTTAGCTTTGCAAACATCTCTGTTATATTGGGGAACTTGACAGGGTCAAAGTCAAAGTCCCCATAGGCTTGAGTGTACATGTCATCGATCTCAATGTGGCTGCAGTTAAAATGGTACTTCTTGATCTTTTCAGCAAATCGCAGGAGTTTATCCTGGTCGATATCATTCTTGTAGAGGGCCCATGTGGACCATATGGGGTATCGGAAGGCGTTCTCAGCAGGGATCTTGGAGGGCTTGTTGAAGTACCTGCGCACCATGTACTTGTGGATGGAGGTGATGTCGGAGCCCACGCAGACGCGGTAGCTGAGCTCGGGGAAGGGCTGCTGGCCCGGTGGGGGCTTGTAGGGCGAGTCCTTGTAGCGGGCCTGGAAGAAGAGGGTACGCTCGGTGGCGTTGAAGCCCAGGTGGAAGGGCACGGAGTCGTTGATCTTGATGGCCGCCGCCTTGGAGGAGAGCCAGTAGCGCTCGAGGATGCCGCCAAAGCTGTCGCGGAAGGAGTAGACGTCGCTGGTCACGTAGGGCACGGGCTCCTGGTAGCCGGCCAGGCGGATGGGCCAGTGCTGGATGCTCATCTCTGAACCCCCGTACCAGTGGGCGTCCTCCCAGAACATGGTGTGCTCCACGGCCGGGCCGGCCGCCAGCTCCTCCCAGCGCACGCGGTAGCACATCACCGTGTCCTTGGGCTTCACCGTCTGGATGAAGAAGTTGAGCGGCCCCCGGCTCGAGCGCGAGCAGCTCAGGATCTCGCCCTCCTTGGAGCACGACTCCAGGTCCAGGCTGCCCGAGCGGAAGGCCAGCCGGAACACCACCTCCCCGTGCTGGTTGCGGATGACGAAGCCGTCCGCCCGCAGATCCATCAGCTCCGTCTTGAGCCGCTCCGCCTTCCTCAGGGACACCGTGTAGTAGCACCAGGCCACCACTGCAGCGATGAACAGGATGAGGCCCAGCAAGATGGCGCCCAACATGGGCCTCAGCTCCTTGGAGGGCTTCTGCTTCACCGGTGTGAAGTTCTCTGGCAGGAAGGTGTACATGGTGCTGCACGTTCCCTAGAGCTTAATGGAAAAGGAGTAGTGGGAAGGAAGCACGCCTGCGTTTTTCAGGAGAAGACACTGGATTGTTAGGAGAGCTCCCACCTCCACCGTGTCCCAGAAGAGCCATCTCTGAAAAAGGAGAGGATATAAATAGTCTGAGAGAACCTCTGAATCAAAGGACAGCCTGTCATCCACTTGCTCCCCCCGCCTGCTCTGCCCATCTGTGACATGCCAGGTGCTGTGTTCCAAGTACCAGATATCATCTCCAATTACTCCGGGCAAGACAACACATGTGGAGAACAGTCTGAGCCCTACACAGGGAACAACCCCAAGGCAACAAGGACCAAATCATTGCCATATTTAATTTTTTTGTTGTTGTTGCCTTTCAGTGAGGCAGGAGTGGAGACTGGGTGGCAGTAGGAGGCTGAACAGGAGCCAGATCAGCCCACTGACAGTGTCTTTAAGAGAGAGGGATAACTGAGAGCTATAAAAGACACCATGTAATGAATTCCACACAACCAATCCTAATTTTAATCATATTGCCTCCCTGGCAGATTTAATTCATCTTGAATTAAACATCCCTTTCTTGTCCCAAGCATGTCCCAGCTGCCCCACTTGGGTGATGCTTTGCAGTGAAGGTGAGTAAATCCCTGCTTCTCCACAGCTCACAGAGAGCCAAACAGGGTTGAGGTACCAGTGGCTCATGACTGGTTTTGGGGGGCACATAGGAGGTGCAGTGAGTGGCACAGAATGGCTGACTCCTGCCACGTGCTCAGAGCCCTACAGCAGTTCTGGGTGTAAAAGAACTTCTAGCTTTTCTGTAAGAAAAGCTAACCTTGTAGGAAGTGAGCAGTGGGCCCAAAGGGCCCTTCCTCCACCCAGCAAGGCTCCAGCCTGGGTTTCAGCTCCAGCCCACTCCCCCCTGCGTGGCCCCAGGGAAGTGGGCTGTGCCAAGGGCCTAATGGCTTTTCCTTGGCCACGGCCTGGCCCAGCTCCGCCAAGCATAACGCCCGGGATCCAGGGGGGGAAAAGTAAAGTAAGGACATGGGAGAGCGAGAAACAAACACAGCTGCAGGAGGAGCAGGGGAGGGAGACGAGCTGCAAAGCTACAGACCAGCTGCCTGATATCTGCCCCGTGCCTGCAAACACAGCCACCTCCTCCCCAAGCTCTGGGGCTGTAAACCTGCTGGCTGTGGGCAAACCAGAGGGAAAAAAAACCCCTCTTTTTGGGCACAAATGAAACTAGTTGCAGAGACTCCCTCTAAGGAGGTTGTTCTTTTTATTAACAAAAAGGAAGAAAAAGATCCAAAATTAATTACAGAACCCTCTCCCTGACACAGGCATGGCAATCCAGAACAAGTATTTCTCTGTGCCTCAACAGATTTCTCCCCAAGAAAGGACAAATAAAGCAGAAACAGGTCCTGAATGCCACCTAAGCCTTGTTGCTCCACTGCAGGGATGGCCATGCATAAGCCCACAGCAGCACCTGTGCACAGGCTCAACAAAACATTCTGTGTTTATATCCATCTTGAAGCACATACTGGACAAGACTTGGCAGTTGGGGGAAGTTTTTGTGTAGCCAGATGGGTCATTCTAACCTTCCCCTGTGAGCCAGTAACTTTCTAGACAGCCAGTTGCTTTAAATGGGATTATAGAGGCATTAGGAAGTGATTAGCCTGAACAGGCGATACGTTTAGTCAAACAACTTGTCCCACAGCCAACTCCCACAGAGCCCTCACTTGCCAGCAGGGAGCTCAGTCACAGCATGGGGACAGCTCCAGCCACTCCAACTGTGCCACCCAGCACTGGATCCTGCCTTCCCACACAGTATTTGGGGGCTCTCACCCACACAGTATTTGTGATGCAAGGCCAGCTGAGCCCAGCCAAAACTGGGCAATAAAGACAGGGAGGAGGTGGTGGTGGGATGAGGCTGTGTTTGGGATAAATCTCTACTCCTGCCTCAAATCCTCCCTGGCTTTAAGGTGAACCAGAAGCAGCACACAGCTATCCCAGGGATGGTGGAGGAAGAGGGTTTGCAGAAGGACCTTGGCCAAAACCAGCAAAGCTGAGTGAAGCCACAAACTGGCAGGATGCTTCTGGAAATACAGACAGGTACACTGAGCCCAAACAAGCCCTCACCCTCAACACTGGGAGGTTTCGGGATGCCAGAGAGAGAGGGACATGCCAATACCTGTCACTCCAGAGGCATTCCCATGTCTCACTCGTGCCTTATCTGTGGACTGCAAAGCTCAAGGTGGGAAAAAATAAAATGCACCCTCCACCAAGCAGGACTTGCGAATTATTTTGGAAAACAATTTTTTTCAAGTTTTCACATTTTCTTTACAAAGAAAGAGGGGAAAGTAGTGTTTTCTTTGCCAATTCTCATTCAGGATTTTAAACCCAAGAAATAACTGATATTGCTGCTGTTGCTCCATCTAAAATTGACAGCAGCTCCCAGGGCTTCAGGGAGTTTCTGGATTTTTATCTCCCTTTCAGGAAGATGGTTTATTATTTATGAACTTCTTCGAAGCTGCTCTATTTTTGGCTGTTTCTTTCTTTCCCCCTCGCCATGGACTGGAGCTCATGGCACACATGAGGGAGCCATCATTGCCACTGTCAGTAAAGAAATAGTGCTTTTTAAGAAAGGTTTTGCAGCCCCTTGAGTCTCTTGGACACCGATCAGCCTCATGTGCAAGCTGGATGATTGAGCTGGTGGATTCAATCCTGCTCTGACTCCTGTGGCTGGGCCAGGATCAAACCCTGTGGCTGCTGATGGACATTGCCCACTTGGACACCATTTCAGCAAAGATGCTGAGAACAGTGTTTGTTTGCAGGCATCACCCAGCACGGCGATGGGCCTAGGAGGTCTCCAAAAACAATCTTGGTCTGTGCCCCTGTTTTTTTGCCTTGTTAACAGAGTCTGTGTTCTCCAGTGGGAGATTTGGCTCTGTCCTAGGTGAGAGCTGAGTCTCCTAGGCTCCCTGGAGACACCCTCTGCCTCTCACTCAAGCTGCAGCCTGCAGAGGTGCCTGCTCATGCACTGCCTGTTTGAACAATTTCTTTTTTTTTTTTTTTGGTGTGTAATGCTAACTTGTTATTTCGCTCCAAGATGACATTGTGGCGACCTTTGATTCCTCAGAAAAACAAAAAAAAGAAGAAAACGAGAAGGGAGAGTGTCAAAGTCAAACAGCATGTTTTCAGCTTGCTGTGCCGGAGCTTCCCAGCTGACCCAAAACAAAGCTTTTTCTCTGTGTTCTGTGGAAGCAATGAGTCGCCTTGCCTCAACTTGAGATGAAAGCAAAACATCTGAGCAGGACACACTTTATGGAGTAAAAATAAAAATCCATTTTTTGACCGCTTCTATTTTTACCAACACCACTGCTAACCACGGGCTGCGAGACCCACAGCACCACTAACCCCAGCCACTTTGCAATTAGGACATTCATTTAAAGGGGGTCAATAACATACAACTGGTCTCTATTGCCCTGTCAGGGTCAGGTCTGAACTGTGCTGGGGGCCAGGCCCCTGCCAGGGACACACACCCATTTCCCACGCCGGCACGCCAGGAAACCCTCCCTCTTCCACTGCAAGGTGCTGCCGCCTCCTCCCCAAACATCTTGGCAGGAGTCGAGCTCAGGAAATAGTACAGAAACACTGCAGAATTTACCAGGAGGCATCTCCAACCCCACACAAGAGCAGGGAATTAGGACAGCTAGTTAAGGGAGAAATTTCTTCTCTGCAAAAAAGCTGTGGGAGCAAAAAAGCCTCCACGTGCCCAGTCTGGAACTGCCTGCAGGGAACCTGCCCTGACAAAGGGCACGCCTGATGGGGGGACAAACAAACCCTTTCTGGGGGTTTAATTTCCCTTGGAGGGGTCTGCAGCAGAGCACTGGAGTTCTCTGGAGGGCTTTTTGGAGTCAAATAGGGTGAAAATCACTGCTCCTCCTGCTTGGTGCTGATGGGAGCAGGTGGGATGAGGGGGGGCACCTTAGTGACAACACTGGCACAGGGCTGCTCCCCACTCATCCTGATTCCATATGGATCATAGACACTGATTCCCCCCTGATCCTGTGGATTCCCCCAAATACTAAGCTGGATCACTCTGGGGCTCTGGGTTTATCCCTGCAATGCTCAAGCCACCTCGGGGGGCATGTGTGTGGCACAGACACCCAACCCTTGAGCCAGGGCAGCAACTCTGCCTTTGCAGGGACAGCAAGGAGAACACGGTGTCCCAGAGGACCCCTCACCTTCACCGTCCTTGCTGTGGTCAGAGCAGGGATGGACACACTGCCTGGCCTGAGGGGTTCCTGGACCTGCTGTGCTGGGGGGGGGTCTGCACCTCCTGCAAAGTGACAGACCCTTGTTGTCAGGGCTGCTGCAAGCTGCCCCCCGCACCCGGCTGTTGGACAGAGCCAGGCCCACGCAGGAGGCACCTCATCCCTCCGGGGCATGGTGCCCCAGTGCTTACCTGGCCATGGCTTCCTGGGGATCCCTGCCTGCCGCCTGGCTCCACCACAGATGTCTTTTTAAGCACAAAAGAAAGGAACACCGCTACATCTCCACGTCCCCGGCAGCTCCATCCTCTCCATGACGCGCGGCGTTCCGGTGCTCCGAGCCGGCCGCTCCGCGAGCAGCGGGTGTCCGCGGGCAGGAGGAGGGGACCGGCACGTCACCGCTGTGTTTTCTCAGCACCGTGACGGATGCGTGACCAGCCAACCCTCCGGCCGGGCTGTGCCAAGGCGAGCGCAGCCCGGCCAGGACGGGCGGCAGCTTCCACCAGCTTCGGCTCCCGGAGACCCGGGATGGTATCTCACTTCCCTGCCAGGCGAGCGGGAAGGGCCGGCAAGGGCGCACCCCCTCCCTGCACTCACAGGAGCGCCACCACCAGAAAGCAAAACGAAAAATAAAACCAAAATCCAATACAGGTTTTGGGGTGGTTTTTGTTTTCTTCTCCAAATCTTGTGATTTTAAGCAGAGTCATGATCCAGGGGAGTAATGAGGCTGCCTTGTGTGAAAAGAAACAAGCTGCCCCACTGCTGCTGGCTGGTTTGTAAGATAGGATTAAACAGCACTGGGCACTCAGAGGAAAAACCCCAAATCCAAGGTGGCCATGTGAATACAGAGCTCATCTGCAAAGAGCAGACAGGCTGCCAGCACCTTGCTCTGTCTGCAAGAAGAGCTGAAGCTGTGGCATTAGCTCTGCCCAGCCTTAAATACTTTCACCTTTATTAGAGAAATTGTGACTTTGGAGCCCAGTTTTGTCCTTTAAAGTTTTCAGTGTCAAGTGATGCTCCAAACCCATTTAGACACCTCATCCAGTGCTTGACCATGAACACAAAGCAGCCACTGGGAACCCATTCTGACAGCAGACAACTTAATATTTAACACCCATGATAATTCCCCCTTTACAATATCCTTTTTCTTTGTTCTTCACCCCATGCTAATTACCAAGATGAAGTTTAATAAGCTGGGTTTTCACTTTAATCCTGCAAACAGCTCATGGTGCTTTTGTCTCATGACTAAATCATGACCAGAGACTTTTACTTTCCCCTGCCTGGAGGCACATCAGTGAGCTTGAATTTATCTGAGCCACAAAGATTTGTGGAGACTTTAAAACAAAATGAGTCCTCCTGGTCCACTTGTATCAAAGTACATTGGGCATGAGAGAGAGAAAGTTCCAGGGCTCTCCCTTTAAGAACATGTCTCTGTCCACTTTGGAGAAGTCCCACAGGCTCTGGGGCAGCTGGAGGGAGGGAGCCTGGCTCTGAAATTGTGGTCTATGGGGTAATCCTGAGCCCAGCAATCAGCTCCTTGGCACCCGCAGGGCCATCAGATCTCGTGCCCAACAGAGGCAAAAGCAGAACACCAAATACTGGTGCTATTAGCTTATTTCATTTGCCCCTTTTGCCATTTAAGATAGACTGCCACAAAGATTTTGGTGCCTTTGCCACTGTCTGTGGGTCCCCCAGCCCATCCAACTGGTACCAGACGCGTGTCACCTACCACTCCATCCCTCCAACAGCCTCTCCCCAAAGTGGGTGTCAATCTCACTGCTCATCTCTGTCCTCCAAGACAAACCACCCCACCTAGTGGGACCTAGTGCCCCATTTGGTCACACAGATTCTTTCTTCAAAGAGCTGACTCAGTCCTTCGGGAGAACTCAGCACTTCGGATGCTGATGCAGGCTGAAACCTAAGCCCACTCCAACATCCAACCGCTACAACCCGATATGGAGGAGAAGTGGAAACCTAAGTGCATCCTTCTCGCACAGCCCTGCTGATTTTCCAGCCATCGAGTCACCATGAACCTCCAGGCACTGGCAGCTCCAGAGAGATGTGGATGGCTCACGATGCTGGGCTGTTGACGCAAGTCCCGGAATTTACATCTGTATCCAGCAGTCAGTGACAAGCTTGGCCCAAACGCAGTCACCATTCCCTTTAAGTGTTCCCTTGCAGCTCTTCCATGTGCAGATACAGCCATGCAGACACAACCTCACAAGTGTCACTCTCCACTGGGCTGTAGGTGTCTGCTGTGCCAGGCATTTGCCCCTTGGATATCATGAGTACCCCAAGGTGGTAAGGGGGGAAAAGGAGAAGAAGCATTTGTGCTTTCTAACACAGCTTTGGCTGCTTCTTGCCATGGCCAGTGATGGTGGAGCTGTCCCAAAACCCACTACAAACCCAACCCAGCACAGAGCACAATGAGCTGCGTATACCCACCTGCAAAGTTCTCAGTGCCAAGCATCTTACCAAGCGGCAAAAGTTGAAGCTACACTTTGCAAGTGGTTGGTGCCGGGGATGTGCCTCCCGGCTCCGTTCATTTCATCTGGGCAGCCAGACTCCCACCCATCAGAGAACTCGAGCGGTCCCTGCACGGCGGGGTGCGGAGGGCTCGCACCCCAAGGTGCGGGCAAAGCTCAGCACCTTCACCCCGCTCCCCGCGGGCCGTCCCGAGCCATCGCCAATGCCGCAGCCGAGGGTCTGCGGGAGGGGGACCCCCTTGCCCGCCTCCGCCCGCAACCCCGCGCCGGGCTTGTGCCCCCCGCCCCGAGCGCAGCCCCGGGAGCCGCTCACTCACCGGCACCGGGCCATGGCGGGGTCTGGCGGTCCGGGGGCTCCGGGCTCGGGGCTGAGCGCGGTTCCGGGGTTGGGCGCTGCCCGCCCCGCCCCGGCTCCCGCCCCGGACCGGCCCACGGGCCGGCGGTCCCCGATGGGAGATGTAGTTCAGCCCGGGGAGGGCAGCTCCGGGGCGCGCCGGGAGCTGGACCTGCTGGGAATGTCCAGGGGTTCGTGGGGATGGGAGTACCCCCGGGGCTAAGAGGAATCAGGATTTGGCGCTGGCGAGGCTGTGCCGGGATGCTTTTGAGTCGGGATGGGGTTTTCATGTGATGCTTTGGGACTGGGACGTGCTTTTCATGGAATGATTTGAGGCCGGGCCACGTTTTTCAGTGGGGTGCTTTTAGGCTTTTGATGGGATGGTTTTAGTCGGGGATGGGGTTTCATGGGGTTTCCCTGCTCCCAGGAGGACTGGGGTACTGCTTGGTGTGGGCACAGCACGGCAGGCTGCTGCCACACTGGAGCGAGGGTCCCCAGACGGCTCTGTGCTGAAGCATCCCCGCACTGTGAGGACCACAGTGCCGTGGATTTATGATCAGCAGCACACATGGTGGTGTTGCCCCCTGGCACTGTACTCTCAGAGCATAGTCAGACAAGGGCATTTCACGCCTTCATTAATTACGTGCTGCTTTCAAAGTACCCCTCCTTATTTAGCCAGTGTCAGTGCTCAGTATCCCAGACGGATGGCAGCTCCTCCTGGACAACTTGCCAAAAGCAAGCACGTCCTCAGCAGCTCAGCATGAAGCCGACAAACACGGGTGTCAATGACAGCTTCTATTTTTGGCTGTGTTACTATGCTCCGAGAGCTTTCCCTTGCGTGTTTTCTTGGTCTCCAGCTTGTGTGTGGCAGGAGGGCACCAGTCTGCAAGGGCTGTTAAAGTGCCCACCACACCAGCAGTCAATGAAGTTTCTCCACCCTTCTTGGGAACTTCCCAAGACTGTGGGAAAGGATCTGAGGAGAACAATTGCCCAAGCCAGTTTTAATGTAAGACCACCTTTACCAGTGCTGTGGGGCAAAGTAAGTCTCTGAGATAAACTAATGTACCCTGGCATTGCCATCTCAGTGGGCCATTTCCACTGGGCCTGCCTGCCTGCTAACAGCACTCTCTCTTGCATGGTCAATTCCTTAAAATTCTCATTACCAGACGCTGTTTCTCAGTGGAGAAGATCTTGAGAAACTTCTGTGAGGCTCAGGCATAGGGACATATATGGGGAATCCAATGCTCCCTGTTTATTCTTGTTGTTGCTTGGTTTTAGTTTCTAAACTCAGAAATTTAAAGCCAATCAAAAATTTTCTGTTAAGTCTCATACCTAATTTTGGCCCACGGGGATTTGATGCAGTAGCAGAATGATGACTGTGCTGGTTGAACAGCATCTTTTCTGCCCTCTGCCCAGGGCTGAAAAAAGCTGCTTCAGCAGCAGGGACATCCTAAAGGTAAACATGTGGGGATTAAAAGGTGCTGCCAGATCTGCAGTGGGTGAAGGGCAGGGCTGATGACTGCATAACAAACTGTGTGGCCAGGGAACATGTTCTTGGTAAGCAGAGCACACAAAGACAACAGAAAATACAAGAGCAGCACAACAAACACTGATGTGGCCCCAAAATCTGGGACATGCTAGTCGGGCTCAGGGATGCCACCAGGATTTCAGGTGTTGTACAGTCCCAAGCATGGCTGGATGAGACCATGCATTCAAACAACTGTCCAGGGACTAAATCTGGCTTTCTTAAGGATCTGTCATAGATGTCCCTGGGGACTATGGGGCACCAGGAGAGTATTCCCCAGGCAGCACTTACTACCAGGGGATATTTATGGGCCACTGGAAGTCAGAACCCTCAGGATGTACAGACATCCCTGGGATGGGGACGGTCACAGCCCAGGGAAGGAGATGGATGGCCATGGCAAAGCCAGAAGCACATATACTGAGATAGCATCCCTTTGGCACTGGGAGGAGGACACAAGGTGCAAAGAGGGGCTGAACAGACCCACTGCCAGCACCATTAGACCCCCGACCCCATGGAGATGTACTCTCTGTGACACAGAAGGACAGCTAGCACTTTGGCAGAACTTTTGAAGCTGGACAAGCAGTTCATCTCAGGCTCATAGGCAGCAGGATTGATGGCCGACGGTGTTCCTGTAGTGCTCCTGCATTGCCACCTCAATCAGCTGCTTGGGCTGACCTTGGCTCAATGGATTTTGTAACGGGGGCATTGTTAATCCCTACAGACAGTAGGGAGAGGGAAGAGACAGCCATTCCATGTGGCAGCATCTGCCTTCATGGCTGCTGGGACACACGGTGAAACTGATTACTAGGCAGGATCTAATGCTGGAAATGCAGCTGGAGATATGAGCATCAAGCCTTCCTTGGGGGTTGTAGCAGTGCTGTGATTCTCTCCCCAAGCTCCCTACACACCCAAAACCATGGGACAGAGGACGGCACCACTGGCTCCCCTGCCACTGCATGCGGGGTGTCCACAGACATCCGAGCACTTTGCCTAGTGGGAGATGGGGTGAGTGTGCTGGGACTGCCAGGCATGGGGCAAGCTGAGGTTGGGAAGGGAGTTACAGGACTGTACCAATGTCCTACAGCTGGCAAGGCCTGAGAGGGCTGGGTTTCATGGAGGAGAAGGGTGCCCTGGTTGGTAGCAGGCATTATTTCTGTCCTGCACAGTGCTGACGTCCCTGTCCATGCCCTCCGCTTGCTCCTTTATTACAATGCACATGGTAATGAGGCTGCAGGAGATGAACTGGTTTGCAGTGAGCTTTGCCTCAGTGCCAGTGAGCTTCTTAGCCTGTGAGGGAAAAGCTGTGTCCCACAGACTGTTTGAGTGGGGCCTCAGCTCAGGAATCGCTCCTCCTGCAGGACCAGGGCTGGGAAGGATTTTCAGTGCTCAGAACTCTCCCCAGCCCTTCACACGGTCCCCTGGCATGGAAGACCCACCAGCTGGAAGTCATCTGAATCTGGGAACTGTGTTACAGCAGCTCTCAGAGCAATCCCATTGTCACCACATCACACAGCAGCCTGGCATGAGCCCTGTCACTGCCTCAGTTTCCCTTCTTCAGCGGATCCTGTGCCTGGTGCACTCTGAAACCTCTCCATGGACAGGGGTGACATGTCAGAGCTTCTGCTAGTGACTGCCAGCAGCTCTAAAGCCACTGCAGGATGCACCTCCAGGGGACCAGTCAGCAAGCACATGCCATGGGCTATCAAACCTGTCAGGGAGCATGACACTGCCTCACTACAGAGATACAGGGAGGCACCCTCTGAGTCCTTGTGCCACCCTCCTGCATCTGCAATCGGGTAGGTGTAGAAACCCCAAAGTCTCCTCCTCCTGCAGCATTTACCTGTGTTACAAACTTGTTCTATTTACAGAGCCCCTGTGGAGCTCACTCTTGGATGGTCTTTCTGACAGATCAGTGAACAGTAGGAGTTGAAGCAAGTGCTGCTGAGAGTCCTGTGTTTTGTAGAGAAGAGGAACATGCAGCCTGCTGGGACAGGTGTGGGTTGGCACTTGCAGCCCAGGGTGATGCTTATGTGATCAGTGATGCCACAGAATGGTGGCTTTCTGTCAGTCCCATAGCCATGCTCCCTGACTGCAATTCCTACCTACATCCCTCTTGGGCCATACCCTCCTCATTTTGTCTTGGCTCCCAGCTCCCTCCCCTCCTGCCAGCAGCTACCTTACAATAGTAGGAAATAGTTTCAGCTGGTCGTAGCCAAGATAATTTTATTTTGGGAGGTGCAGGAACAGTGATTGTGGCTTTTCAAGCCCTTTCTCCTGTACTTCCTTGGAAATCCTACAGCAATCCAGCTGCAGGCAGAGACCACCACACCAGTGCAGCCAATGCCTGTGGCACAGCACCAGCACAACTGCTCCAGCCTGATGAGGTAGCTAGGGAAATTGCTGCCTGCTCTGTCTCCCCTTTTTAATTAAAAGCTGGATTTGGGTGATCCTGTGTGCCTTGTTTGCTGTTCCATCTGAGTAATGGTCTCTGCAATCAGAGTGAGCAATCCTCATCCATCTCAGTGCAGAGGCAGCTGGGTCATGCCAGAGTGGGAGTGGAATGAACTGCATTTGCTTCCTCCAGAGCTGGGCAGTTGAGCAGAGATGCCTCTGCAGGGAATGGGGACAAGCCAAGCCCTGCTCTGGTCTGGCCTTTAACACAGTGCCCACTCAGAGTCCTGCTGTGCTCTCTGGTCCAGCCCGTCTGCTGCTTCATTTTGGCAGATCCAGGGGTGCAGACCCACACCCATCTTGGCAGGGGGGATGCCAACCTGTGTCCCTGAAGGGATGCAGAACCCTGCCTGGTTTGCTGCTGGACAACCTGGAACACCTGAGTGGGTCTCAGCAAAAGCGAATTATGTGCCCTTAGAGAAGAAGAAAACAATCTGCCTTTGATTTTCATATCCTACTGGTCCCTGTTGAGCCAGGTTTAGCTCATTAGCCCCATCCCCCCCAGGGAGTCAGTGGCAGGCTGGGAGGGGAAGGTGAACACTGCAGTGCCAACCCCTGCCTCAGCTCCCTGGTCTTGGAGCAACCCAGGTCACAGGTCTGGGGAGCCCCACTGTGCAAAGGTGGAATCCAAGCCTCTCAGCTCTGGGGGTACTAATCCTGCACCAGATTTGCTGCCAGCGTGATCCTCCGGCCTCCACGGCTGTTCTCTACCCCTGGTGGTCCACAGGTTTTCCAGCTGCTGGTACTGGACTTTAAAATCAGGGCTTGGCTCCTGTGCCAACAGCTTTGAGGGCACAACAGCTGCAAGGCTGGAGAAAAGGTTATTTCAGCCACTGATGTCATACAGATGCAGCAGTTCTTTCTGCTTCTTGCAGACCAGATGCAGGAGCTGGGTCCAGCCTTATATGCCTTCCTGCTGCCCTGGGGATTTATGCTTCCCAAATATTGGTGGCCAGTCCTGGAATATTTACCTCTTCCATTCCCACAGGTCACAGCAGTCTCTGTTTCTGGGACCAAGCAGGCCATGGCGTGAAGGCTGCACCCCTGGTTTCAGTATCTGCAACTGCTGGGGACTCAGAGGAGCTGGTGCACTCCATACCCCCCCGCCCTGGTTTGCTCCAATGAAAAAAAAGGCTGTCAGGCTGGTTTTCATATGTATGCTTTTTAATATCATTAATTCTGTTACACTACACACAACCAGTAACAATGATAAATACTGCAATGGAAATGTTAAAAAAAATATTATACACGTTTTCCATGTTTTTTGAAAAAAACCCCCACATTTTAAAATAAATTAATGCATAAAACTGATGGTAGAAAAGAGAAAACCCAAAACAAACCATAACACAACTGATCTGTTTAAGGCAATACTCTACACAGACGGGAATAAAAGTACAACAGTGTGCTACATGATCTGAATGGGAAAAAAAGAAACAAAAGAAAACCCATACAAGATGCAGACTGAGGCTTCGGGAGTGAAAAAACTCCCAAAACCAGATAAAAAAAACAATGGCCAAGTTAAGTGCAGCATTAATACGCTCTGCATGTCAAATGATTAACAGGTTCCTTACATGAACTAAGGTCAAGCTACAACAAATTTATCTTCCTAATTAAAAGGTTATTCAGGTCAAACCCTACATTTAACTCTATTTGTGTTTGGCTGTTTCAGTTATATTTCACTATATGCAAGGACAGCCAGAAATTCATCTCCTGCTCTTGAGATTAACACAAAGGTCGGGAGATCTCCCGTCCTGAAATGTATTTCCATTAAATAAATCCAAAAAGGATCTTGCTTTTGGTGACCCTGAAATGCCTCCCACCACCTCTTCCCCTGGGGCACCAGGCACCACACGGGGAATGGAGACCTGGAAGGCATTTGCCTAGGTTGATTTTTTTTTCCCATGCTGAGGACACAAAATGGAAGTGCAGATTTGATACGGACTTGGAGGAGTGCTGTTTCTCTGTCTGCCAGAAGTGTCCATCTGGAGCCTGCTGAAAGTACTTTGCCAGCATGGAAGAAACCCATCCTGTACACAGGCTCTGGCTACAGCCATGACATTTGCTATTAAGGTTGGTGCAGAGCTCTACACCTGCCTGGACAGCCAATGAAACCCAATTATTAATGCAGCCCAGAACTTGGCCACTGGAAGATGGACAACAATTGTAATGCCAAAAAAATCCCTCTCTCCCTCAAAAAAGAAAAGAAAAGGGACAGTAGCCACTTTCTGCCAACTTCCTTGGGTGGATCCCCATCAGCTGCCACCCATTCAAGATCGGCAGTGCCAGATCTTACCAGCATTGACCCAGTACATTCCCAGTAAGGTGCATGTCTGCAAGGTGCTTCTGGGGGCAAAGAAACTTCCTGGGACATGGTCACAGCCTCCTGTACTGCCCTGCTAGAGTGCATGGGAAGGAAGCCATGAAACACAAGGAAAGAAACCCAACTGGAATTACTAGACTCGTGAAGGGCAACAACTGTCTGGGTTGCCTTGCGTTTGGGTGGGAAAGTGGGATGCAGAACTGGGCTGAGAATCACTTTGGTGCAACTGCCTCTGATGCTCATCACTAGTGCATGGGGCAGGGGGAAGAAAGGCGACGGCTGCTTTGAGAAAAGGGGAGCGGAAGGAGGACGTGTGTGCAATATAACAAGGCTTGCAATTCTAGGACTAACCACTGGACACGGATACCAAAGATTACTTGTGACAACTAGCTATCCTTTTACTGCAGTTGCTCCTTCCCCCATTTTCTGGTCTGATTCTTCTTCAGTTTGGGAAGCCATGGCTGTTTGGCATGATGGCCAGCGCTGACCCTCCCACCCCAGTCCTCGCCCAGCTCATGGGGTGACTCTGCTACAGGTTGGAGAATGAGGTCTGAAAATCACGTCAGGCACAGAATGGCTCTGCATGCCAGCCAGCACCTGCTTTCAGACCCTTCAGAAACCTATTTAATGGCAGCTCATCTCCCTTATTAAACTGAAGGTTCAATAACCTCTGTGGAAGGAGTAAAAAGAGTTTAAAAAGTGCAAAAAGGGGAGGGGAAAACCCCAACTTTCTGAATTGTCTCCTCTGCAAAGACTTCATCCTCCACCAGTCTTTCTCCCAGCAGAACTACAGCCCCAACAGTGTCTCACAGCACCCTGCCCCAGTGCAGCAAGAGCAAACCCAACAGGCTCCCCACTAAGGCCTCTGCTGCAGGACTCCAGCCCACAGCAGGAGCATGTGGGTTGGCAGGTCTGGGACCTGGTCTGCAGACCTGGACCCACAGCACTGAGTCCAGGAGGGTGAAGGCATCCGGCTTGGCGGGCTGGATCTCACCAGGTTTTGCACAAATCTGGTGAAGCCTCAGCCCCACAGCCTTCATGTGGGTGAAAAGAAATCCCAGCCTCCTGTCTGATTCTCACCCCATCATGTTCACTGACCTGCATCTGGCCTGACTTTTGCTTGGGGCTTGTCTTAGGACAGAGGCAGTCACAAGTTGAACACAGCTGCTACTGCAGCTTCTCCATGCAAAGAAACTGAACAAACAAATCTGTGAACTGGGGGTGGATATGAAGGTCTGTCATGAAGAGTGCTTGCCCAAGTTTTTCAGCTCTTTCCATGTGTCTGTATTATATCTCTCAACAAAATGTGTCTCCAAATGGATTTGCAGCTTATTTAGGTTACAAAAGCAAAAAGGCAGCCTGGGTGAAGAGCAATGCTTCCCAAGGAGCTCACCTGGGACAGCTGCATGGGCAGCTAGGGGAGAAATGCTGCTCTGAGAGGGTAAATATCTCAGCAGCTATGGGAATTAGCATAGCCTTTCAGTGGGCTTTTCCTGGTGCCTACTGTACTGCCTTCCAGTGACAGTCTGAGACAGTCACATTTTAATGAGGTTTATTCTGTACCTTCAACTCCTTGACCCAATCCCACCACCTGTATCACCATTTGTTATTATGGAAACACCTCCACAGGCCAAGCACCAACAGTGAGGTGGGCACCTTCCAGGCGCAAATCCATCTTTTGCTGGAGCAGCTTTTTAGAGAAAGCAAAAGGCTCAAAGTCACCACCAGTGGCAACTGGACCTTTAAAGCAATGGGAAAAACTGCTCTCCACAAGCACCAGGGAAAGCTGCAACCTGCCCTGCTGGTGTCTGTGCTGCTCTGTGACACGGTTTGCTGCATGTTTGCATGGGCTGTGGGGCTGTGTTCTGTGGGATCTCAGTCAGCCCCAGCCTCTGTGTCCCCTGCAAGCTGTCAGAGACATGCTCAGACAGGCAGCATTCAGCTGTGTCATCCCAGGACTGCCACCAAAGTCAAGTGGGGCAAAGGAAGGGATGTGGCTGTAATTTTTTAAATTTTTAAAAATATGGATCACATTTTTTAAAATATGGACCACAACTCCTATGAGAAACCTCCACAGGCCTCCTGCAGATACTCCCAGGCCACAAAATCTCCCTTTATGCTAAATTCTTGGCCCTTCTGCTTCAGGTCTTGTGTGGTTCTGTTACAAAGGTGGTTCTGTCTAATGAGGTGTGGTTTGGAGCAACTCCTCTCACAGCTGAGCCTTGAAAGGAAGAGACAAGTATGCCTAGAGGTGAAAAGCAGCTTAAAATTAAGACCTTTTCCTGCCTTCCCAGCTATCCCTGTGGCACTGCTCCTCTATGCAGATGTTGGTTTTGAACATGCAGCCCAAGCTTGCTGAGCCAAGCAGCAGCCAGGTGCCAAAGCCTACAGCATTCTAGGTAAGAGTGGCAATACCCCAGGTGGGTTTGAAGTGAGAATAGGAAAGCAAAGGAGAAGCCCAGGCAGAAACCACCAGTCTAAAGGCTAAGAGGATCATATGGTTGCTAAAAGCAAGCATGAAACTGCCACAGGAATGTCCCAAAAATGAGCCTTTCAATCCTGTTCCCCTTCATCACTACTCACCATCCCAAACTGCACTCCTAAATTCCTTAATTCTGCCAGCAGTGGATGGTGCTGTTGGGCCACCAAATCTTTGTACATGTTCCCTCTGGGAGCAGGCAAACTCAGAAGCCAGTTGTGCAAGAGTCAGCTGCCAAGTAACTGGATAACATATACTTGACAAACATCTTTCTCCAAAGATGTTTAACCTCTGTACTAACCTCCACCGTGCTGCATTCTGGCATGTGTGAGGAACATCAGATGGTAAATAGAGGGAAAGCAGAGTAGTACTTTGAAAATAGGAATTAAATTTCTATAGCATGAATTTACATCCTGCTTGCAGAACTGTCCTATCAATGATGCCTCTCACACTTGGCAGTATCCAGGCAGGATGGTGGTAGCACTTTGGGAAGGCAAGTTTCTTTCATGTGCTCTAGAATGGAATGGACATCAAGAAGAGATGTGACTTGCCTGAGGTCAGAGCAAATACCAACAGCAGCAAGGACCCCAGATCTCATTTCTGTGCTCTAACAGTTCAGCAGACCCACAAGGGCTGTATTTGGCTGCAGTGCCAGCTCAGGGAGAGGGTGTTTCTGGTGTGTACATCTGAAAGCAAGCTTTGCTCCCTGCTGGCATCAGCACTGCACTGAGACAGATCAGCTCGGACAACTGGGATCTGCCCTAGGCCAAGACAGCACTTGGCAATCTTTCTAGTTATTGCTTGTTTTTCTTTTCCTGTTTTCCATCTGTTGCCCAGCTGGGTCTTTCCTTTCTTCAAAAGTATCTTCATGTTTCTGTTGAGTCACATACAGGGCGCTGCATTTTTCAAGCCTCCTGCATTCTCCTGCACACCCTGCAGGCCAGCCCAGGATCAGACTGTGCATGGAAAGGAAAGGATTCTGCTCAGGATTGCAGACCTGTGTCTCAGCCAGTGAACCACTGAACAAAGTGGGTGCCTCCTTTTAGGGCAAGAGGTGGTAAAACAAACCAGAAGGAGCTGAGTCCATCTTGTCTGTGGGGAAGCTGTCCTGAAGTCCCTTTGCAGCAGGAATGGTCACCTGCTTTTGCAGTTGCAAGGCATCTGCAGGCAGGACAGCCAGGAGAGCACAGCAGATCCAATGGCCAAGCACAAGTGTTAGGGACAGACATGCAGCAATGTCAGATGTCACCCAGTGGCGCTTCCAAGGGCTCACTTCAAGATGTGTCTGGTAAGGTATCAAATGAGCCTTCAGAATGGGCATCAGCCTCCTTTCAGCCTAAGTTTATTTACAAACACTAGAAAAGCAGACATGAACACACTATCTATAGACCTTCCTCAGGACTAGGAGGATGTTCCTCCTCCCAAAGACATCTGGAAATGTGGAGTTTGCAGACAAGAGAGACAGAACAGAGTGCTGAGACCCTAGTGTTCAAATCCAGCTCACACTCAAGGATACCAGCTGGTATTTTATCAGATTAACATCTGATAAAAGAAAAGGATTTGGTGACTGACATTACATAAAATCCTAATAAAAACGCAGTCTGGCTTTAGGAGGCATCAAATGCAAATTCCTTTTTGGAGGCACCAGCATCAATATCCTTACATCCTGTTTGCATGGTAATTTAGGTAGACAGCAATGCAACATTTCATCCTCCATGGTGTTCCTCCCCTTGGTTTTCTGTACAACTTTGGATTGAAAATGTGGCCTGAGAGGGCCATCTTGTTTGGTGCAAAGACTGGAGGAAGGAACAATTTTCTTTCTTGCATGCCATCTGCATTTAGGAGAGCACCCAGCAGCTCTGTAGATTTTGTAGAAGTGCTGTGACAGAGATTCAGATTCTGTTCTCTTGCCTTCTGCCTTCTTCTGGCCATGGTGGCAGAGACTGATCTAAGGAGAGCAGTGCCTTCTATCTCCACATTTTCCCATGAAATCACCACAGCATAATCTCCAACAAGGGTTACTTGAGCAGAGGGGCTGGATCAGATGACCCCACTGTGCCCCCTTCCAGTCTTACCTATTCTGTGACTCTGAGGGCATACGGAAAACCTGCTGGCTAAAGCAAAGGTCTGAACATGAGACCAGACGGGGGAACCAGCCTCATCTGTGGTTGATACATACCAATGGGCAGTCCTCAATATTCCATAATGAGCCAACAAACATACTGCAGGGTCATAATCTGCTGAAGGGGCTGCAGTTCAGAAGGGTTAGTGTTCAGTTTTCTATGACAGCCACATGTGCATTGCCTTAAGCCACTCAGCCTTTCTGATAACGACCTTACACACATAACTACTTTTCCCCACCCTTTCTACATTATCCCCCTAATAAAATATATGAACACAAAGCATAGAGAGGAGGAGAAGCCAAAAAATTGCCATTTTATGGTCCTGTACTGTCATGCAAAACCAACTATTTCTGCAAGCAACTCCTTCTGTGCACAGGCAAAAATGCTTGAGTTGTGCTTCAGTTTGTATTTGGAGGAAGCACTGGGTGGAACATCTGAATTCATCTCCCTCCCTCCCTAAAGGGTTGTGCTAGAAGCAGATGCACATCACAGAATGCAAATGGCTGAAGGCAGTTGCAGGGTTGGGGAATGTCTCAGGGCACATGGCAGGCAAAAACCAGCAACAGCGGCAATAAAAGGACTTGATCATGGTGCCATGGGACAGTGGGTGTCATAGAATTCCTCAGATTGGAAAACACCTTTAAGATCATAGAATCCAACTGTTAATCCAGCACTGCCAAGTCCACTAAGTGGAAGTCTGTACCTCAGAGGAAAGGTGTTAACCCTGAGAGCAAACCTCATTCTATCCTAGACTGAACTGGACAGTGCTTGGTTATAGCTGGGCTCAGTGATCTTAAGGGTGTTTTTGAACCTAGATGATGTCATGATTGTTATGATGGCAACGTGATAGAGACCTGTGGGATGTGGAGACCAGTGGCTGGCCCAGGTGAAGAGATGGCTTGTTGCTCTAGCAGGCACTCTGAAATGCTCCAAGCTCCTGAGCAAGGGCTGTGGGAAAGGCTGAGTGTTTGCAGGCTGGCTGGAAGGCACAGAGACTGACCCAGGAAGATAAATGTGAAGACATTCCATGATACCAGTGCTGAACTGCAAAGTCCCTCTCCAGAAGAATGAAGATTTAAAGAGAGTTGGTCATGTCCTACAGGATTTGGTTTGACCATGGTATTTCTATTCAGTTTTGAGTACATTCCCCATTAAAAAAGACTCCTTAAGGAATGTTTTTCCCTTTTATCTCTTCTTCCCCCACCTCCAGACAACTTGATAACCTCAGCCTGAGTTGTATTTTGGAAATACTCCCCCTCAGCACTACCAGGTGGTGAGAAAAGGAGATTAATTCACTTGAGGAACACTACCCCTACCGGAGTTGGCAAGTTAACCACCACTTTTGCATGAAGAGGCAGGGATGCTCAGTAAACAGCACCACTCAAGTCCTCTTTCCAGGGCCTGGAACCAGGGTGACAGCATGTTGTTTTAGGCAGAGAGGACAAGCTCAGCTTTAAAAGCTGTCAATACCATAAAGTAAGCAAGCCCAGGAATCCTGTATGCCTGCTCTTTCACTCACATTGTGGCTTGTATCAAGCTTTGCACTGCACAGAGTAAACTTCCAGGATGCTAAAAAATTCTCATGCTAATTATGAATAGGACTTCTTAAAGACTCAGCTCACTTCATATAGATTTCAGATGGGGGATCTGTCTGTTGTGGTGCGGCTCAGGCTCTGGTTTGTGACTCAGGAATTCTGATGGGAAGCTTAGAACTGCCCTCATTTTTTTTCCTTTCCCAGGTTACAAAGCAGGTGATGACCCAAGGCAGGTGGCCCTTCCTCCTGAAAGGCCAGGAAAACACAAGAATTGTGCCTGTGGCAAAAGATTGCAACACCAAGAAAAATGCCAGCCCTTCCCTTGCATATGCTGAAGCCAGTGAGAAGACATGTTTCCTAATTCCAGAAGTGATTCTGCATACAAAACAATCTGCTGGTGAACTGGGAGCTCAGGCCAGCAACCTAATATAACAGGTTTCCTAACTTTTCCAGCACCAAATAAAACACAACTGCTCCTGACCTGGGACCATATCTGGCTTACAACTGGGATGATAAGAGGTGAACAGTAGCTTCCTCTCACGGGCATCTTTCAGCTGAAGCTGTTTATAACTCTGCTGTTGCTGAAAATTCCTCTCAAGTCTGACCCCACCACACTGATGACTTCAGCATTTACGAGGGTCTCCCACAGGCACCCAGAGACCCAGTGTCAAGAGAATATCAAGAGTCAAGCACTGTTAAAATATGCTTTCTTCAACTAGCTTGTCCAGCATTGTTGCTCAGGCTGTACATCTCTAGTCCTGACTCATGCAGGATTAATTTCTTCTCAGTTGAACAAAGTTTAAGATTTTTGGAAAGAGATGGGTTGCAAAGGGATTAAACACAGGCTGAACTCAGAATACGTGACTGAACTGAAGTCACAAGTATGGTTGGTATTCCTGGGCAATGAGCAAATCCTTGAAGTGCATGAGTGGATTGCAGATCGAATCTGATGCGTTTGGTGGTAATTTAATGTGGCGTTAAGGGTAGATTGCATTGGCTATGTGACACAACAGCTCTAGCTAGTACTGACTCACAGTGAAATGTCAGCTACTTGTCCCTTTTGCAAGTGAATGAATTGTGTCATGCTAGTCCTGGCTAGCCTTGCCATAAGAAATGATGCCCTGGTTCGTCCCCATTCCTGTGCCCCAGTTATAATATCATTTTGGTTATGCAAATGAAGCAGGTTTAGTGAATGAATTAAGAACTGACTTCCTCTCATTGGTAAAACACTTTGATACCTCCAACTTGCCCTAATCTTGCAGATGGATTGGTTTCAGTGGGCAGGATTACCTGAAGTCCCACCTGACCTTTCCCATTCTGGAAAAAGACACTTTACAAAATATCCCCAGTGCCTAAACAAACCAAGGAGGTATCTCTGGACCCCTCTGCATTCTCTCTCCAGACCAGTCAGGTCTGCCAGGCACTGCCTGGCACATTGAGCAACTTCTCTTCTGTTTTACCATAGTTTAAAATAAGTTTTCAACCAATCATAAAATGAATTTTTTGGTTTCTCCTGGCTCCATGAACACAAAGAGGTGCACGTCCTACCATAGGAGGAAGCAATGGNTAATAATAATATTTACTGGCAGATAGGCAGTCCTCCCTCTCAGTCTGGGGCACACTATAGCAGTTAAAAGACAATAAAGTTTGGCTCTGTGATCTCAGATTCAAGTGCTGTCTAACAGGATCTGTATAAACAACACTTAGCCAGGGCACAGAAACAGCTCAGATCATCTGATATGGTCACTGCTCTTGGATGTTTCCCAGGGTTTCAGAGATATTTTATCCAAGAAGAGATACAAGGGGCAAGAGTTCTGAGCAGTTTGTAGGCAGAATGGCTGCTCAGCACCCTGGATGCAAAATCCTGCAGAAGCAGTAGCCAGAGGCTGAGCAACAAATTCATGAGAGAGTGGGGGAATATACTCAGAAACAATGCAGAGGGACTAACAAGCCTGAGCTTCCTGTCTTTTCTCTTTGAAAGGGCGAGAGTTCATATCTGCAAGTCCTCCCTGGAATTCCTGCTTGCTCCAAGTAAACACACACTGGGTGACCCTGACCACTCCAATAACTGGAAATCACGGCACACTCTCAGATCCTTTATTTGTGTCCTTGACATGCATGCAGTTGCTGAGCTGCCATGGCAGACAAGATGATGCCTTGGCACCTCATGGGTCACTGCAGGACTAGGCAGAATGAGGGAAAGTTTGAGAGAAACCAAAGGCAGCTATGAAAACTGCTCATGGGCAGATCTCTGTGTTGTGGCAGTGAGGATATGGAGCCAAGTGGATCACCAGGGAAGAAAGCAACACAACACAGTTTCTGCCATGGCCTCTTCCAGACTCACAGAGTCTGTACCACTACTAAATTTGTTATGTAGCCATTTCTGCCTGTGCAAGGCCTCTATAAGCTATTTCTGGCTGCTCTGTTATTTGCATTCATGGCAAGGACGGCAGGAGAGAGTATAACTCACC
>VWZV01000419.1:142386-227335 GCA_013397155.1 Irena cyanogastra | reverse complement strand
GGGATTAGGTCGAGGTCCTCATCATCTGGGATCTCATCTAACCGGTACCCATCCTTTAGCAGCTGGATGTTCAAGTCTTGGTTGATCTGCTACAGACAAAGAGACAAACAGTCAAACACTTGGGACTTCTTACTTGTGGTGGTCAGAAGATGAAGGAGGTCCCTTATTCTGGAATGTATTTCCCCATCATTAACAACTGCCCTACAGTCCTAGTTTTTGACCTCAGGTGAGGAGAGGGTACTAGCTTCTCCGGAATACAAATATCTAGAGTGAGATACACTATTTTGTTCTGGAATAATTTTTCCCTGAGGACAAGCCCNAGCCTGAGCTTCCTGTCTTTTCTCTTTGAAAGGGCGAGAGTTCATATCTGCAAGTCCTCCCTGGAATTCCTGCTTGCTCCAAGTAAACACACACTGGGTGACCCTGACCACTCCAATAACTGGAAATCACGGCACACTCTCAGATCCTTTATTTGTGTCCTTGACATGCATGCAGTTGCTGAGCTGCCATGGCAGACAAGATGATGCCTTGGCACCTCATGGGTCACTGCAGGACTAGGCAGAATGAGGGAAAGTTTGAGAGAAACCAAAGGCAGCTATGAAAACTGCTCATGGGCAGATCTCTGTGTTGTGGCAGTGAGGATATGGAGCCAAGTGGATCACCAGGGAAGAAAGCAACACAACACAGTTTCTGCCATGGCCTCTTCCAGACTCACAGAGTCTGTACCACTACTAAATTTGTTATGTAGCCATTTCTGCCTGTGCAAGGCCTCTATAAGCTATTTCTGGCTGCTCTGTTATTTGCATTCATGGCAAGGACGGCAGGAGAGAGTATAACTCACCTCAGCTGATGAGTATCCCGAGGAGGAATATCTGGACATATCGAAGTCATCATCACTGCAGGGAAGTACAAGATACGGCAAAGAAGGAATTGGTTAGATGAGACCTGTATTCCCCACTTAGTCCTATCTTTCTTGTGCCATGAAACTGTTCTTGAGGCACAGAGAAGTTACATCAAGGGAGCCTGTAGAGCAGCTTTCATCTGTGACCCTCAGATCTTTCCATCGCAGTGCTCTTTTCTCACAGCTCTTAAACTTGTTCTCACAAGTGACCCACCATGGCACAGGGAACAGTGGAGGGAAGAGTGTGAGTGCTGCCCTCTGGCATGAAAACTCACTTAAGCTGTCATGTTATCACCTTTTTAACCTTTTGCCTACCTGTCTGTATCCAGGGCTACCAGGGGCTTTTCATCTGGACTCTGGTCTAGCGACGAGTAGCCCTTATTGGGAACGACGAGCCTGAAATAATTAAATGTTGTCCATTAACCACACAGTAAAGCTCAGAACCACACACTGTCTAGGGTAAAGCTATATGATAGCTGGCTTTCCCCATTTCACTTCTTTGCAAGCCCCCACTTATTGGTGAAGATGTTTAAATGGGTGCAATTCAGAGCGAGCAAACTGTGTCTCTGGGTAGCCTACGGTAGTTTCACTGGGATTAACACTGGGCAAGCCTTGGGAACACAACTCTTCCTGGAAGAAAAAAAAAAAAATTGGGACACTTTGCACTTCATTCTGGTAAACCAGTTTGGCTAGCACTGCTTGTCATATCAGATTGCTCATTTTTGTGTTGCCTGTTTTTTTTCCTGGCAAGGGTACCTGACACCAGCAGTAAGTACATAGGAGGAGGAGACTACAGGAAGCCAGAGGCCAGAGTGATTCCAATGTTCTGCTATTGGACATGAGTGATATTATGTGGTGCCTCTTACTAAATCCCTATCCAGATCTCAGGCAACACACTTCTGAGGTCTCAGTATTAAATTTAGTAATATTAGGAATCTGAGCTGGTGTGCCCAGCATAAGAAACCAGTCAGACCAGCACTTTTTAAATTCCATTTTTTGTGATGACTTTCTGTTAATCAGAAATGTTACAAAGGCTGAGGATGACTCTGCACCTTCAACTGCCTGGGAGAGTTTGTGAACTGGAGTGCAGGCTTCAGAACTTCTAGGATAAGGAAAATGTGTTAACACAACGGTACCTTGTTCACAACAGAGTTCTTTCATCCAAAAAACTGCAAAAATAGTTTTGTTCACATTTAAAATAAGATTAACTAACCCCAGCAAATGGAGTAAGATTCTCTGTTCAGCAGATAAAAACCATAAGAGTGACAAAAATCTTCTCTTTCAGTAAGTTAAGTCAGGTTTTCTCCCAAGTGGTCTTTAACAACACACCATAATGCACAATGATGCTTCACTAAGAGTTTAAGAAATATAAATCTAAATATGATAATCCATCTCATCCATGCTCCAACTAGTCTCTAACTACCTGAAATGTTTCTGTTTCTGCACAGATAATTGCAGCAAGCCATTGGCAATTTTAGAAATAAGAAGTCCTGGCAAGCAATGCCAGTGGCCAGGCTCAGGGAGAGTAAGACATATCAAATCTTATAACAAAGCAGATATATAGGTTCACAATTAGTTATATTTTCTTACTGTGTTCACTGAAACATAAATTAAATAAATTAATTTAAAACCTGACACAAAATTTCCAAACTGCTGCACCAGGGGACTGGAGAAAATGGGATCCACTTGAAAAATTCAGCAGCCCTTCTCACAGAAGTGTAACAGTCCTTCTGCTCCTGAGGTATGTAGGCAGGAAGTCAAGAAGCAAAGATGTCTGGAACTGAAGCTGAGATTTGGCAGTACAAGTTTGCCCACACAGATATCAGAAGTACTGACTCCCATTTTCACTCTCCAGTTTTCCAGTCCCTGCTCCATATATACTCACTATATATGAGTATATATGAGTGGTTATTAAGTCATGAGTGGACAAAGCACTCTCAGGTGATCTAGGAGAACACTGTGGTGATATTTATTTGATAGAAAAAACCCACTACATCTTCTTCTTGAGAAACGTCTTTTTTCTTAATAATAAAAAACTTCAATTTTACAACAGACAAAAATTGTTATAGTGTCTCTGCCCCTGATTTAAGTCTTTCCCTCACATCTTGACTGTCCTTATCTTCACTTCCCACTGTCCTTGGAATAAAGTCGGGTAGCAGTGTCTTGGTATAAGTTTCTTTGTCTTTGTATTTTTGCTCACTTTAAGCAACAAAAGCTGGATCACAAGGTCCAAGTTTAGGTTACCCTGAGTGGACTGTAGCATCCAGCTGTGTTCAAGTGGTATGGATGGTATCGTGGGCTCCATCTGTGTTCATAGGAAGAGTGCAGCATCACCCTTACCTCATTCACATTTAATTTGCTTTCAGGGAGACTGAGAGTGTTATGGATCCAATTACTCTCACCTCTAAGGATGGCTGCACCCTTGTCCCAGAAGAGGACTGAATGGTGAAGGCAACCTTATAATAGAGGCTGGATGTCAAAAATCCACAGGTATAATAGAGAATAACAGAGGCCTCGGGGAAGAAGGAGGAGGTGAAGTACAGACTAGGAAAGGCAAAGCACAAAGGAAAACATTATTTGATGAGAAGAGCAGAACGGTCAAAAAGGGGAAAATGGCTTTAGCTTATTGTCCTGCAGAGACCTGAGGAAGCCAACAGCTCATACTTCAATCACAGTCTGGGAATTTTGCAGTGCATCCTTCTGGAATATATCCCATTATACTGCAACTGTTACCCTGCGAAAACCTGCTTGAACAAGCTTGTGGCATTTCTGCCTTGCTGGTGCTGCCCTGTCTGTGGCAAGACAGACATCCATTCAGAGGTGCTCAGATGTCCTTAAGTGAAATAAAACTGAGCTAGCTGTTTGAAATCTTTTGTCAATAGGTGTCACTGCTCTGCTCTTTCCATCAGCAGCTTGGAAACAACAATCCCTCCATGGAAAATTCACTCATGTTACAGGTAGATAACTCTGTTCATCCCACTTTCTCTCCCTTATTATCTTCCGCCACTAATTTCAGTGTGTCTAAACCTCTCAAGCAGCAAATCTGCTACCATTCCTCTCAGGATGCCAGCTTGTGGCCTGTTGCCAAAAGTAAACAAGTTTTTCCAGAATGTACTTGGAAGGTAAGGAGGACCAATGAGCATGGAAAATCCAGCTGAGCACAGTTCCTGAATTTCTTGCTGCCATGAAGGGTCTGGCTTTTTTATATGGCCTCAACACGTGGACACAGAGAGGAAGCAATGCAGCATATTCTCCCTGTATTTCAGGGGCTTACAACTAAAAGTTGACAAGGTCCTGTCAGGATTTATGACTAATATTTTGGGTCTGGGGAATTAGTGTGAACAAGAAATCTCATCTTTCAGATGCATTGCATATAGAAAGGCTCTGACCTGCAGCTCCTATTCTACTTAATCCAGGCAACTTTCCCACTCATCAGTAAACATCCAGCATTCTGCAGATTCCTCCATCATTTTAAGTGAGGTCCTCCACTAAAACCTGCCACGTTTCTAGCAGCATGCAAAGCATCCAATCCTGTGGGCTCACAGGGTTTCCTCTCATCTGAATGTAGGTAAGTAATACATTGGTGCACTGAAGTCTGCATGGAAAAAAATAAAAATACTCTAAAAGAAAATATGCAGCTCAGAATGTCTTTGCTTACAGTAGGTTGTAGCACTGTCTAATACTCTCTTACAGAGCTCTTCCAAAGCATCTCCAGCAAAGCATGACCGTGCTGTTCCAAGGGTGAAGAAGGTGTAGAAAGTCACACAGAGACAGATTATTTACAAACCTTCATTAAATCTGTCAGTTGCAGAACAGGTCATCATCAAAAAGGAGCAGTGGAACTTACAGTGATAAAAGAAACCAAGGCAGAACTAAGCTCTAAACCAATCTGTGTTTCATGAAGCAGCACAGCTCCTCTCTCACCAGCAGGATTAGGTGCTACCTGAGACTACTCAGAATCTGCAGGATGGTTCCATCAACCTCCTGATTTTAACCTGCCTGGGCTGCCTCTGCCTTCTACAGGCTGCACTACCACTGGTCCTGGGTTCAGCTGTCCATGCATCTTCCCACGGGCTGGGATGCAACACTGCACAGAGCATTTGGGCCCACTAGTTCCAGGAAGGGCCACCACTGCTCTTGCAGTGGCTGGCAGTAGACAAATGCAATGAACACTGTCCCTGACCACCCCAGGAGTGTTATGGATTGCAGCTCAGAGCACAACCGTCAGTGCTTTTCCAGTCCTTTACCTTGTTCGTGCCATCACATTGTTCTTCTTGGGCTGCTGATTAACTGGGCTTCCCATGTTGCCATTCTTCAGGGACCCCTTCCGAGCCAGCTCCCTCTGCTTCTCTGCATAGGAGACAGGAATGAGAAAAGCAAAATTAGAGCAACAGCCTAGCTGGCCACCATAAGAAGAAACCCAGATCTGATAGTGGCAAAAGGCACAGCAGACTTAACAGCAAAGGACATGAGCTCACCACCTCTTATGAAGGGATGCTGCAAAGGCCAGATGAGCTGTGTCCCACTTTCTCCAAGGTCACCAGGCAAAAAGTAAAAGTAATCTACCTTCACTCACAGCAGCCTGTTGACAGCAACACACTAAAAATCTTGATCTCCAAAACCCGTAAGGTCTTGGAGCTTCTGGACAAAACCCAGCTGAGGCAGACAACGGGCACAGACCTTGTCCCTGTCTGCAGCTGGTTGCTGCATGGACCCCAACACTGTGCTGTACTAATACGGCTCTGCCTTCAGCAGGGATGGGAACCCAGGGATGTATATAAATGGCTATTAAATTTTCTGATTCAAAGTCCTTCCTTGTTTCTTGTGGAAGATCAGTTATGTTGAGTTACTAGCTAGTCACAAAAGTTGAGCTAACTGCTCCAACCTCACTGTGCAATGGCAGGCAAGGCTTGTATGGAAAAGCTGAGCACGCGGCCAGTACGGCAGGAACGAGACCGGTTAGAAAAAAATTCTCCAGAGTGTGAGAAAATGCTGGAAAGTACTTTTGTGGTATGCCTGAATAACAGGTGTACCAGACTGCTGGCTGAGGAACCTGAATAGTGATTTTTTTTGCTTTGGTGTCTCCTGCAATGTGCGAATTCTGTTGTTGGGTTGTGTTTTCTTCTTCTTTTGCAGATTTTATTTCCACTTGGAGAGAAGAGCAGCTTTTCTCACTTGTTGTGGAAAAATAGCATGCTTCTATGGTGTGCAAGTTCAAGGTGAGCCAACACTTTCCCTTCCTCACAAGTCAGAGCAGGGGGACACATGTCCAAGGCTCCCTTTCTTGCAGGAGAAATAAGCAGCAGAGATGCCTAGAGACTGTGATGATGACAAACATGGAGACAAGAGTACATACACCTGCAAACCCTACCTAGCCTGCTCCTGCTGACAGCAGAGGTGAGTAAATGCTCACGGAATTTGGCAGGAAAAGGACTGGATTAATAACTCACTCTGGCTAGAGCAACTAAGAGACTGATTCAGAATTGAAATCAAAACCTTAAATCTGAGTAATTTCTCAGTATGGAACTTGGAAATGCATTGGTTACCTCTGTCTCCAGAATAAAAGGCTGGTATTTTGCAGGCCACATGAATTTTGCTGTTCAGAGAGAGATAAAGTGAGACTATGGAGGCAAATACTTAGAACACTAAATACAACCTAATTTCTGCTCATCTCCATCAGAAGCTCCAGCACTGACCACAAACACACAGTACTGAGACAAGCTGCCAATGCTTTACAATGCTGATGAAATGGTTACAGGGGGCTGAATACACTGTGAGTGCAGGTGTAATGGCTCGCAGGCAATCATCAGCAACAACAGCAGGGCTGAAAAAGACAGGGGAGCCTTAAGCACACCCAGGTTCCTTCTGGCTTTTCACTAATTTTCCAGACAGAAGCTTCCTTCAAGAAACAGGACAGAGCAGAGAAGGTTGGTAGGGTATGAGGCAGTTTATGTGTGCCTTTGACATTACTAAACATGTTCAACTAGGAGTCTGAAGATCCTGTCTGATCATTAGTAGGATCACTGTGTTGGGCGATGTATTTGGTTTGCATTCAAGTTTTTGGTGGTGGAAGTTTGCACAGGTGGGTTCTGTGAGAAGCTTCTAGACGTTTCCTGGTGTCTGACAGAGGCAATGCTAGCAGGCTCCAAGACAGACCTGCTGCTGGGCATGGCTGGGCCGTTAGCAACGGTGGTAGAGACTCTGTTAGAAAAGGGGCAAAAATCCTGCTCAACTGCAGCCAGACGGAGGAGGGAGGGTGTATCAGAAACAGCCCTGCAGACATCCAGGTCAGTACAGAAGCAGGAAGAGGAGCTGCTCCAGGCACCAGAACAGACTCCCCTGCAGCCCATGGAGGCCCATAAGAGAGCAGAGATCCATCTGCAGTCCATGGAGGACCCTGCAACAGAGCAGGTGGGTGCCTGAAAGAGGCTATGATCCTGTGGAAAGCCAATACTGTTGCTGTGTTTTCACTCCTCTGTCCAGCTGAGTATGCTTGAATGAAGCAAAGCAGCAGTTTTCTGTTTCAGTGGAGAACTTGGAGAATACAGACAGCTGTGCTTCAGTCTGACTCATGGGGGAATTTGGCTGCACTGGTTCCACTTCAGCTAATCCTGGATGTTGTGTCAGAAGAACACATGGAGCACATGAGTGCATGTGTGTGTATGTGAGGAGGGGGTCCAGGATCCTTCTGACACCACTATACTGCTCTGAACAGGGCGGGGAACAGCCTTTTGTCTGGATCTGCCAACCACATCACATCTTGCCTCTCCTTTACTGTTCACCTTTTCACTTCATCTTTGAGACACTCTGTCCCTTATGACATAAAAATCATTTAAGGGAAGATGAATCTGCTCGAAGAATAAACCACTGCTTTCCTGCTAGCCCCACACTAGCCTGTGCTGCTTGCTGACTCCATCTGAGCCATTCAGCATCTGCTTCAAGTGCTGCTTCAAAGTAGGCTCTGCTGGTGACAAGACAACAGCCAAGCAGACTATGAAGCATTCAGTAAGGCAGAGATAACACCTAAGTATAAAGTAGCAAAGGAAATGCATGCTGCAGGCACAATCAGCACCACAAGTGGTCCTGCCTGACAATGGTCTCCTATTATAGTTGCCTGCAAAATTAATAAGAAGGTGCCCTCAGCATGCCAAACACTCAACAAACTGTCCCTGTCCCAGTACTCACTCATCTGCCTGATCTAGGATCAGAGGGTGGATGGACAGAAAACTGCACACTGACAAGTGACAAGCACCCACACAAGGAGCCTCTTTAGAGAGAGTCAAGAGGGGGCTGAATTCTCCCCTTTATCATGGGAACACCTACAGCCTAATGAATGATTTCAAGCACTGCTTGAGATGATTTAGTGCCATCTAAAATGGTTACCTGTTCAACTGGCAGGGTGTGTCTAGCTGCTTTATGATGAGAGAAAATAGTAATGAAGCATGGGAAGCAGAATGGACTTAACATGAATGTGTCTAAACTAAAAATCAGACTTGAACGAATTCTTAAAATTATTTCTCTGGCTTCAGCATTTAAATGAAATCACGACCAGTTTTAATAACATTTCCCAAGTTTTTTAAAAAATAAAATGCTGAACAGTTTGTTTGGTGCAGGTTGCTATGTAGGGGTGGCCTTGGTTTTGTGTACTATCTTCCCCAAACCAGAAATGGCAAAAGTAGTCATATATTTGAGCCTGCTGCAGAACTGCTCCTTTTGTGACACGAGGCAAAGCAGACAATGCAGGAATCTGGTGAACATCATGCTGTACCACACTGAAGAGATATTTGAAGAATCAGACACTCCAAATCCGCATTTTCCATTTGTCCCAAGATAGTGGGTGAGTCTAGCTATGATCAGACAGTGGTGGGTGGAGAGTGGTTTAGGATGCCATTGTCACACTGTCACTGTGCTTGACTACTTGCAGCCCCCTCAGCTGAGGCAGCCTGACTGGCACAAACACTGTTTTATGGCAGATGAGGCTGATTTGCCTCCTTTGCACTGCGTGGTGGAAAAAGCAGATGCTGACTGCTCCAGTCTTTTTCCTGAGAGCCGCTGGCTGGACCTCAGTAACTCAACTGCTTGTGAATGTGCCTGACCAGGAGAAGATGGAGCTTCCTCCTATGGGGACAGTGCAGTGTGGACCCATGGGATTTGCTAAAGTGGCAAGACAAAGAGAAATTAATCCAGTGTGACAGAGTTGTATTTTTTCATTTTCAAGGTTGATGAGATGAGATTTTGGGATGTATTTCTCTCTCTGTCCCCCACAGTCAGCTAAATTGTTTCTGAGGCTGAGGACTCTGATTCCCTGACGAATTCCAATTTCTCAAATAAGCTGAGAATTTAAATTACACACTAAATGAAATTAACATGTCTGCTCAAATTCTGCTGAATGATGAACAGATTCATGAGCAAATGAAAGGAGAAAGAATGAAATGTTGTCTACAGCTTCTTCAAGCCCAAGTCTTGATTTCAGTTCACTTGCATAGATTAGCACGAATCTGGGTAATACTGAAATCTTCTCTACCTTTTACCTCTGACAGACAGTACTTGTCAGTGAGGACTGTGTCACTGCTTGGAGAGGATTTCAGGGTACGTACATAAATTTGGGCTTTGCCTGCAGGGTGCATGGAAAGGAAGGTATAAAAAGTTGTGTGATAGGACCATGCTGATCCTAGTGCTCCCTGGAGTGTAAGTGTGACGATGTGGCTGGCATTAGGGCAGCTGATGGCTGTGCCTACCTGCATTGAATAAAAAGGCAAAAGAAAAGTGACTTTTACTGAACAGGTGCAGCAGAAACAAAAAGGACCTTTCTGTGGCCAGTCTCCTGCTGTGAAGACAAGGAATACAGTTTCAAGCTGATACAGGCCGGGCATCAGCACTGATTATTCAGGACAGGTCATCTGAATAAGGATATTGTTTCACTGGTTTCAGAAAAGACTGTTCAGATAGAAAGGGTCAGACAACTATGTCACCCAACTACCAGCCTGGGTGAGACGTGGTATTCTTAGCTGAAGCATGTTATTTTTCTGACCCAGACAAACTTGGGGAAAATAGTGAACTATTTTCTAGTTTCTAACCCCAGCTGTGTAAACTGGCTAGAAAGAACATGTGTATGAATCTGTCTTCCAAGGTCCCTCTTGGACCAGGTTTTAAAGATCAAATATCAACATTTCCATATGTTCTGTTGATCTGGCTGCTGCTCTGTGCCTTCGGCATGGCTGAGAACTGGCACAAACTCCAGTGGGCTGGGACTGGCTTTAAGCTCCCTTCAGCTCTCAAGAAGGCCTGATCAAGAACTGGTAAATGACCTAGGGACTAAAAAGTTAATGTTTATATCTACTGTTCAAGGATGTAGCCCTTAACTTCTTGCATGGGAGCTACTATCAGCAGCAGCCAGTGCATTCCATGCACAGCAGTGCAGGGCTCATTCTGGGGTAATGCTGAGCTAGAATGCTGCCTGTGCAAGTTACTGAGAGGTTTCTGAGGGCCTGGATGATGTTATTTTGCACTTCCCTCCCGAAAACACACACCAAAACATCATACTATTCCTTAGCACAGAGGAGAATGTGTAAAGGAGTGCTCCAGTCCCAAGCAAAGCTATCATCTATTTAAACCATGCATCTCCAAAAGTGGCTTTATGTTCCCAGCAGCATGTCCTCATTCCTAGCCACGTTATCCCAGCCCCACATCTCATTTTTCTGACCCTTATGTGATTATGGGAAGGAATGGCTTCTCTGCTCCTACCGACTATTTGGCTTAGCCCCAGAAGAGAGCAGGTCATTTCCTGCAATGAAAACCTCATGGCTGTACATTTCAGTAAAAAAAAAAAAAACAACAAACCAACACTATTTTGAATACACAGAGCATTTTACCTCTTCATGGCTTAATATAATAGTGAATCATCTTTGTAAAATAGTAAGCTGCGTTTTACTGCTGGTAGAAACTATGTAACTGGTTTAGCTTAAAGCCACGTAGGAAATCTGTGGCAGCAGGGGAGCACAGAGCCGGGATTCCTGCTCCCAGTCCTCTGCTCGAGCTGTCTCTGCAGCCATTTTATGCAGACAGGTTGTGAGTGCGTAGCAGCAGGCAGAAATTAATCTCTCTTCATCTTTCAACACCTTTCTGTACTGATTTCAAAGGCATCTCTTGTCGCAGCTCCTGCCTCACAAGGGCATTTATTTTGTTCTCATTCAGCATGTGCTTTTTCACTTAATTTTAAAGGATTGATAGTTTTATTCCTAATGGCTGCAAAATATTGCATAGAAGGATTTCATTTATCACTGTCAAAACTGGAATATATGAACAGCACTAGCAATATTAAAATGTATTTTTTTCCATCTTCCAGATTTACCTTTAGAAAGGGACTTATTTGGTATTTTCATTTACTTTTCAAAGAATATTTTACCTGCCAGCCAGAAGAACAAAGTTAGATATCTGGGGAAGTATTTGCATCCTGACAAGCACAGCTAAAAAGTTTCTGTTTACAAACTGATCTCTAAAAGACCTAATCCATAAAACTGAGCTATGCTCTCTTTTAACATATTTTAAAGGGACAAAGAGAATTAATTTACTTTACCTGAGGAGAACTTCTACAAGTGCCCCCTCATTATTTTTACTCAACTGAACACAGGTTTAAATCAAAGCCATTTGCTTGACCTTGCTAAATGATATGACAGACAAAAAAAAAGAGGAAAGAAAAACCAAAAAAGGGAGACTTTCAAGAGCAGTTTAGCTCTCTTCATTTAAATAGCACAGTTCATTTAAAACATCATTTATGCTATAGGCATAATCTACAGATACATAGAGGTAATATTAGTGCCTGAATCACATTTATTATGAATTCTTATGTTCTGTGAAGAAGAATTAAAGTTACTGGTGCATGTACTAAATGTGATGCATATTCAGGAGAGTAGTAGTACAAACTTGCTTAGCTGAATATTCACAGCATTTGGTTACACAGGATGTCATCATACAGTGTGTATTTGTATAAAAACCCACTTGAATAGAGTCTGACATCAGAAGGCTAGAACTTCATAGACATGTAGTCAAATGTCCACCCTTTCATGCTAACGGATGGTCTATGGGATGTGTTATATTGCCTATGTAAACAACAGATTTACAATAATAATAAAATAATAAATAGCAATTAAAATATTTTAATGTGTTGTCATTGGGAAAGCTTCCACTGACTGGCAGATAGCCCTGCTTGGAATGACTTATTGAGTTCCACCAGTAAGCAAAACAAATAAAGCCCTAAACGATAATGCCACAGGCAGCACACGAGCTTAGAATGGACTCACAGCTTGCTGACTCCAGTACTGTTCTTGGAAAGGACTCTTGGCCTTTTCTTTTACCAGGACTGAACTGCATCTGACAGTACAAATCATGTTTCTGGCTTTATTTAGCAGCAAAAATGTTGTATATTTGATCCATTCTGCTTTATCATCTGCTGCATTTGGTTTCCATGAACCTATGCATTTCAAAAAAAAAATTTGTATTTTCTGTCTAGTACGGTGAAAGCAGGTGGAGACAGGCAACTAGGCTGGTTAACACTACTGTTTTCTTCCCTGGAAAAGGTAAAGAAGGAGAGTTAATAATGAGCAGAATATCTGCAGGGCATGTCACCCTCCAATTACTTTGCTCCCCAGAAGGGGACTTACAGGCATTGCTTCAGTTTGTCCTGGGTTAGCTGTATGAATTGCCTGTTGTCCTGGGTTAGCTATATGATGCCTTTACCCCCAATCATCTGCTCTGTTTAGGCTAGATAATAAGTGTTGCACCTCTAAGATTTGTTCTGAGAGCGAAGAGGGGAGAGAAGAAGTGTGGAGTTTATAACAAACTGCACTTTCTCTCTTGCATCCTGCTCCTGGACTGTGTTGTCTGCGGATGGACAGACAGCAGGACAGAGCTCTCTTTTGCTTTTAGTTAGTTTTGAGCTAGCTGAGGCAGAGAAGTTCCCTGGACTGTGGGTTTTCTTTCTCTCTGGACCTGTTTAACCCTGCTCTGCACTGAACACCCAGCAGAGCAGCGGCAGCTCGCACCTGTGGCCGCCGGGCCGGGCCTGGGCCGCGGCGTTTGCAGGCCTGAGGGACTGAGAGAGACTGAGAGAGCCGGGCCACAGCCACGGAGGGACTGAGAGAGACTGAGAGAGCCAGGCCACAGCCACGGAGGGGACTTTGTGAGTTTGTCATCTCTTTCGGAGCGGCAAGAGGTTTTATGGTTTCATATTATTCTTTTTTTTTTGTGCTAGTGAACGCTTTGCCTGTTAAAAAAATAGGTTTTTTCCACTTTTCTCCTAAGGAATTCTTTTTTCCCGAACCAGTGACTAGGAGGGGCCATTTTGGATCGGCTTCTCCCAAAGTAAACCCTCCTGAGGTTTCTTCCTAAATTTTGCCTCTGAACCAGAACCAATACACCTGTTTACTATGCAACTCTAAAGAAGAACAGGATATGTACAGCTCAGGGTGCCTCTTCCTGCTATTCAATTCATGAGCTGCAGTCCTGGGTACTTGGCTCAGCTGGAGAGCTGTCCCACACAGCAACCTGCTCCCCTAACAGGATTACTGACCTGATCCCTCCCTCCGAGGGCTGCCAGAGTCTGGAAATTTGACACATGGCCTCAGAGCTCAATTAGTTATTTAATAAGTTTATGATGAACCATTAAGCTTTCATTAATTGGGTTGGTGGGGATTCTGTTTCAGAGGGATAGTGGACTCTATTGTCTTGGAGCAGGGCTGGAGAGTCCTTGTGTTTTGCATGTCCTGACATTTCTCTTTACTGCTCCAGAAATACCTGCAAAAAGCTGTTCAGGTGGCACCTGGGGCTGCTGCCAGATCACTGGGGCATGGTGGCCCTTGGGGACAGCTCAGTATTGTGGCCTAGTTGTTACACCTGGGGCAGCTCAAAGGCTCCTGCTCCTCTCTTCTCCTCTCTTCTGAAGTCTTGCCAGACAGTAAGGAAGAAGGCAGGGTTTATCTAGGGCAGCTGGAGACCTTACAAGTACAGTTTCAAAAGGCCTGGCCTGTCATTTTGATATTTTGATTGGGGTGGGTGGCTCACCTCAGAGAGGAGTGGGAACCCCTTTCATCTTTAGAGAGAGTTTAGAGAAAGCTCATGGCTTCATCTCTGGCTTTGTTCTGTTGTTTATGCTCTGATGGATGAGGCTCAGTGGGTGCTGCAACCTGCTCCCTGTAGGGTGCCTTGGCTGAGAGGGCAGGGTGCTGCCACCTTCCTCCTCCAGGCTGGTCCCTGCTTTGGTAGAGAAATCAGGACTGGGCTCAGATTAGTCCTGAACTATCATAGATTATTACATCTTTTCTCATCCGCAAGGGATCCTCTGTCTCCTTTCTTAGGCAGGGCTGGTATCTGTTGGCATTAGACAGCAGAGGATGGCAAAGGGGATAGTAATCAACTGTTTCATGTTCCTTAATGTCCTCATGTTACAGGTGCAGGGCTGAGAGTTTGACAGCTGCCTTCTCCTTACACCTCTCAAAAGGACTGGTGACAAAACACAGCCATGCTTCTAAGTGGCAGAGGGAAACAGGACTGGCCAGAGAAAACTCATGTCCCTGCTGAAATCCCTGAGAAAGAGTCCTGAAAGACAAGATGAAAGACAAAGTTCTGGCTGTAGCTGCTTTAAGAGCTGCAGGAGAGGCAGCAGGGATGGGGGATGACAGATGCCACCCCTACTGCAGAGCCCTGCAGCTGGAAATCAGACACGTGCACTGCTGAGCTGAAGCCTCAGTCAAGTGGCTTGGAGAGCTCAAAGAGGCGCAGGGGAAGCCTGACTCATGCTGAAGAAAGCAGTAATGTGTTGGGAAAGATTATTACAATTTTTAACACAGATATTCAACATCATGAGTTTATGTCACGGTTTAGTACTTTAGTGCTGATGTATTTCATGGTTTTGTTACCCTTTTTTGGTGGGGCAGTAGTGCTCAGAAGGAGTTTGTTACCAAAAGCTTCCAGCTGCTGGCATGTCCCTTCAGGGCTGAGGTTATGGCACTGCCCCTCAGCCCTGCTCACCACCAGACCACAGGCAGCCCCAGAGCAGAAAGGGTGGGTGCTAAAGCACTGCTGGCCTGAGCAAAGGTGAACATTGCTTTTGGGAGGCTGTAAATGGGAGTTTAGGCAAAGGGGAGACAGGTGTTACCAAGACTGAATGTGAGTCCCCTTCTATCATGCCATACACTACTGATCTTGCAAAGACTCATGCCTTTTGATTGGCAAGTAGGCCCACCTCCTTCAAATAGCTGGCAGGGGAGGTTCCTGATTCTGCCTCCCAGCTGCCTGCTCTCAACACCGTAGCACTAAATGAGACTGCTGGCAATGCTGCAGCTGCCACATCCCTGCTATCTGACCCTCTCTCCTAAATGAACCACTGAGGCAGAAATTCTGGCAGACCAACATTTTTACCTCCCTCCTGAATGGCCAGCTGTATGCACTGGAGGAAGAAAAAAATTCCCAGCATGGATTTGCTTATCAAAAGACCATTAGCTAATGATTTTCTAAAGCATTTCTAAAAGAAAATGAAGGAGACATGCAAAAGCAATACAAGAATTACCATAATTTTTTGCCCCTTGCATGCTTGGGTCAGGTATGTGTTGGGCCACAGTGAGCACATGTTCAGCTTCACTTGGCACATTTGAGAGCTGAAATTGCCAACTGCATACAAACGTAAGGTTTATTGTTGTACAGCTATCTATTTGGCTGCATGACTGAAGCTGTGGTAAGATGAAAGGAACAGGAGAATTGTAAGAGTAGAAGAAAAGAGGAGAGAAACAGCCAGAGGGTGTCAGCAAGCAAGGCTTTATTTGCAGTAGAGCTAAGGGACTACGGAGTGTGTACAGAAGACATGGTTGCTTGCCTGAGGAAATTAAGACAAAAGAGATACTGTGTATAAGGACTACAGGCACCTAGAATGGTGGGTGTTTCAGTGATGCACAGTTCCTTTTAACTACAATTTCAGTTTGAATCATCTTTCAAAAATTAAGATACACAAGAGGCTTTAAACTTTTGTATACACAGAGACCTAAGCACAGTAAAAGTGGATTTAATTTAATGATGAAAAAGGGGAGTGAAGAGGGTCAAGATATATAAAGGACTTTTTAAGGGTCAGGGACCTTATAAGGGACTTTGTAAGAAATTACTTGCCTCCTCTTCAGTCAGATTGTGCTGCTGGGTGGACAGACAAGGTGAAGGGAAGAGGAGATGATGGTGGGAAGATCCTGACTGGTTGCTGATGGAGCAGGCAGAATGTGCAAGGAACAAAATCCTGCAGACTCCCATGTAAAGCAAAAGACATGACAGCAGGGAGGCATAATCTCAAGGCATGCTGATATTTCAGAGAGCCTTTGCAAAGATACAAGCTTGTTTCTTTTTGCTATGCATTCTTGTAAAAGAATCTAATTTTCCATTCATAATCTGATTTGAATAAAGAACACAGGTTTCCATTGCCAATCAACTGCATGCAGGTTAACACCATCAACTGTTGTCTTGTTTTGCTCATTATTTCTCTCCACGCAAGCATCGTGAACTTTTAGGTTATACTGTATCTCAAATTACCCTGGGGACAGAAAACAAAGGTGTCAGGTTTATCTCTCCTTAAGACAACTTCACTGTGAAGCGACATCAGAAAGTCACTCTGAATTGGGATGTCTGCAGGAGAGATTGGGAATGAGGCACTGTGTCCCCTGAGGCAAGAAGTTCAAGTGCAGGGAGGATACAGGAGCTAGCTATGGTGTGCACACACAGACACATGCATGTTCAGAGACTCAAGTTTGGAATCTCTTTCTCTCATACTGTGCTGGAAAGAGTCTGGTTTTTGCCAAGACCCAGACAAAAACAGATTAACACAGCTTTCCGGACAGCCTCTCCACCCCATTGATGCTGGCACAGTCAGTGCTGAAAAAGGAAAAGCTGTGAGCACAGGGGAAGCAGGGCAGAAAATATTCTCTGCTTTCAACAGGTCTTTGAGGCTTCTAACAGCTGCATTTGTGAGGTGAATGGAAGGGCAGTGCCAGGCTTCAGGGAATAAAAAACCTTTAACTTCTCTTCAGCAGAGATATAGAGGAAGCCCACGGATTAACAGCTTTGTCCTTTCCAGGGATGGCACTTAAGTCAAAATCTGAGGGCACTGGCATCTGAAGAACTGTCTTTAACAGAGCTTCTCCTTGGGCAGTGTGTGCACTTGGAGAATGAGAGTAAGGATCATAATTTTCTGATCACTCAATAAACAATCCAGCAAAGCCATCTGATTGAGGAGACATGTCCTGACTTGAAGCTCATAGGGATAAAAATGAGGACAAACAGAAAAAGAACTCAAACTAGCAATTTTCTATCTCATGCATCTGTTCCCTGGGTGCCTGAAGTCATATTGACTCAGCCTGATGACAGAAACAAGGTTTCTTCCTACCAGGTCTCCAGGGTCCACTAAAATATAAAGGAAAGCAAGCTGCATCTCCTCTCCTGACCACACTATGACAAAGCTGTCAGAACAGCTCTGACAGTATCACGCCTGCAGCAATGTCTGGTGAAAAAGCCACAGACAGCCACTGCTCTTCCACATCCCTCTGGAGAAAACTGTACTGGAAACCAGAGCCAGAAAGTATTTTCTTCTGGGAATTTCATTGATTTCATGCTTAAAAGCAGTGAATTGGAATAAACAAGACCTCCAACAAAGCATCCCTGCTTTGTCTGTTCTGGAGAGGGTGCTTTGCAATGGCAAATTCCAGTAACATGGAGAGATAAATTTGGAGGTTAAATCTAACACACTGCTCACTGGAAAGACCTCAGTGGTGAGGAAAGTGACTGTGGTTTTTGTACTTTACTTGCGGTGTTAAATGCATCTTGCTTACTTTGGCTGACCTTGTGAAAAATTATACTTAGGATTTACTGCTGGCTTCATAACCTGATCATATGGAACAGACCTCGTGAAGGTCAACCAACATCTAACAACAGTGCAAGGATCTGGAGATGTGAAGGAAAAGTGAAAGAAAAGAGCACAAGTCAGTGCTTGTGTAGATGGTGCCCAGGGGGCACTTTCTGGAAATCCCTGGGGACCACTTGAAAACAATTGGGTGATTTCAACACTGCTGGACTGGCAGAGGGATCTGTATGTAGCAGATCCCAGAGGCTTTGAGGGACTGTCCTGAATAATCTTTTATTCAGCAATATCCATTTACAAATAATGTACTGCCAAGTTTTCATTTTTAGGACCTCAAATATTCTCTGCTTACTTTTTCACAATTCTGTGATCCTGCCTGTGGATTATAGAGCTCCTCTGTGAGGTCTGACAAGTTGCTCTTTTGTTGCATCTTGCCTTTGAAAAGTTTTAGTATTGTTCTGTAACTTTGTTAGATGTTTTGTTTGAACAATCAGCTTTGTTCTGAACTCTTGGACCATGAGGGAGTATTTATTTTTTCCAGATGTCAGTTTGCTGCAGGCCAACATTCACTTTTTTCCAAGGCAATCTTTACACATTTAACAGTCTTGAACACCTGCCCACTGCCTCCACTCTTGCCCTAAAATCTTAAGAAGATCAAAACAGTGTTTTTCACATTAAAATAGTCAACCTCACTCTCCAGGATGGATTTTAATATTCTTTGATTCAAATCCATTCCCTTATTCTACTGGAAAAAAAGCATGGAATTCATAAAGGAAGAAATGTGGGATGGGATGACTCGTTTGCTTTTGTTTTCTTTTGTGTTTTCTTACATTATTTGTGGAATGCAGCAGGTAGGGATCTATGTGTGACAACCAGCCTCTGGGTCATGGTCACTTTCTGCAAATTCCCTTAAAAATCCAAATCACATATGAAAATAACCCCTTTGCCAATCTAAGATAAAAGTGTCTTTCCCGAAGGCTTGTTGAGACATGACCAACACCAAGAAGAGCTCAAATTGGTCTAAGAAATGGAGGTGTTGCACAGCCACCTTGGTGGCTGCTTGATTGTCACCTCACACAAACACATGCACAAACACTTTAATTTGGTTCTGCTTTGTACACGCTGTTAGTGCCCTGTGCTAATGCCCCAATGTTTTGCTAGAACATAGTAGGAAGAAGAAATCAGCTGCTTGCTCATATTAGAAAATCATTTGGCATTGAGGAATGCAAGTTAGGAAGCATATCTGTAAAAGAACCAATCTCCCTGTCTCTGCACTAGAGCCAGTAAGAGATACAAGCAAAAGAGAAAATTAGTTTTAACATGTTTTTAAAATCAATCAAGAAGGTTTGTTGAATTAAAGAGAAAAAAAGAAAAAGCAGTAATTAAAACTTAAAATGAACATTTGTAATGAAGTGAAAATCAAGCAGCAATTGGGTTTTCCTTGTTTACCAGGGGACATACCAGAGGACTGCTTTATACCAGCTCATGCAAGTTGCCTAGGTCTACCTCTGCAAATCCAGCTGTGGTTATGCTGGGAATCCAAAAGTATAACTAGTTTACTATTTTTGTTTGTTTGTGGTTTTTTGTTGGGTTTGGTTGTTTTTGTTTTTGTTTTTTTTTTTTTGGTAATGAGCAGAAACTATATGACATCTTAAAAAAATAACCCAGAGTCCTAACCAGAAGCAGGATCACAGGTTTCTAGTCCTGCTCAAAGCAGCATCCACTACAAGATCAGACTGGGCTGCTCAGAGCTTTATTCTGTCAGATTTTCAAAGCCTTCAGGGTCGAAGATGGCATGATCTCCCCAGGAAACATTTTGCATGGTGAAAAAGGATTTCTGTAAGGTGAGAAAAGTAACAGGCTGGGAATGAAGCACCCACTGATACTCCAAGCAATTTACTGCCAGCTCAGGCATGATGCTATCATTCCTCAACAGCCCAGAGGAAGTTTCACATGAAGCTTTTCCTCAGAACTCTCAAGATTATTCTGGTCACGTCCCATCTGATGGTCATAACCAGGTAAATGCAGACAACTGGCACTGTTTTGCTCCCTTTAGCCCTGACCTTTTCCTGTTCTCTATCTGCCCTGCTTTGAAGCAGAGGAGATTACAGCCTAGTTCTAGGTCAGATGAATGTGCTGTAGAGGGTTCAACTCACTTTGTCAACGAGACCCAGAGAAGCCACAGCCTTCTCTAATTATGACTCCAATTTCGAGGGAGATGGGAACTGCCCAGTACCTAGGAATGTTTAACTGCAGATAGAAAGAAGAACATTGCCAACAAAGGAGCTAAGATCATCTCCTTTCGTTGATCATCCCCTTCCAATGAAGGACAGGAAACCCATGGGACGCAAAGTCAAATTCAAGGACTGTTGTGTATCGTAGCTTTTCTGCACAGAGGCAGATGTGAGTCAGCTATGTGAGCTTGGAGGAACTAAAAACATGACATCTGCCTGCACAGAAATAACTATGCCAAAGTTTTGCTTTCACATTTTGCTTCAACCCCTGCCCCACAAATCAGAGGCTGCATAAAGCTACACTTCAGCCTGAGAGCTGAAGCATTCAGGCAGAAAAAGAAACTGAACTTGAGTCTTTCATGTTCTGGCTGAAAGCCAGTAGCTAAAAAAGGCATAGCTGCTTTGTGACTTGAGTCTCCCAGACTTTTTATGGTCAAAGCCACCTTGTGAATTAGACACGAATTTATGAAGAATTTTGGAGCCATCACTTTTATGTTTTTTTAGTCAACTTAAAAAAAAAATAGTGCTATGATTTACTAGAAAGTCTAAGCCCAGGATACTTTTCTTTTAAAAATGTAAGCAAACCTGAAAATCCAAATTTTAAAGGCAGCCTCCATCATGGACTCAAACTACCCATGCTTGACAGCACCACTTTAATATTTAGTATGCTTGCCCTGTTCAGGACACACTTTAAGCACATTTATTATGTCAAACATGATTTCTCAGATGAACTTATACAAAGTATAATTTTCTCACTTATACTCTTAATCTGTTCTCCCAATTTTCTAGTCCTAGAACCAGGATTTAAAGTAATTCATAGAAAATCTTTCCCTTTTTTTGAAAAACAGCTCTTACTTTCAGGCTGGTTAATAATGAGGGACAGAGAGGGGCTGTTTTCTGGCACCTGTGTGACTTGGGAGCTGAATTTGCAGTAAAGGGGCTGCCAGCAGCCTACAGCTCTGAAACACCTGGTGTGATTAAACCTTCTTCTCACAGCCAGCTCACAGTTTACTCATGGCAGAAAGCAGTTTAAAACTCATGAGCTTCAGACTAGTGAGCTATACAGACCTGCATCATTCCTCCAGAACACATTAACACCTGCTGACTTGATCGTACCAATTTCACAGCTGTGATCAAAAAAGAGGGTATGTGGGTTCTTTGGAAAAAGTGGGGATGGCCTTCCATTTAGAGCAGAAGGCAGAAAAAAAATCAAAGTTAAAGCAAAAAACAAGATGGTTTTGGGTTTACAGTAGAGTTACCTTAAAGCCCCGTAGAGGATTTATTTTATTGTGCTATAAACAGTGTTACTTTATGAGACAAAGGGTTGGAACATTCACAAAAACTTAGGCTGAATCAATTCAAGCTCCTCTCATGGTAAGCAGCAAGCGGGATAAAAAAGGCAGAGAGCTTAGGAAAAAAAAATGGGCAGAGTTCAGAGGTGAAAGGGATGTGAAGAGGAAGGAAGGCAGGAGTCACTGACAAAAATGGCTCAGCTGTGCATCCATCCTCTACAAGTGAGGATGGATGATTTCACTGATACAGAAAGTGGAAGGAAGCCTGGGAGAGTTTGCAAAGCAGTGTGGAGAGAACAGGAGTCTACTACTAGTAGGAGGCAGAAACAAACAGATCACAATGATTAAACAGTCTGGAGATGATTCTTTGACAAAGACTTGGATCTATCTGCCAAGAATGTATGTGTTACTCCTCCTTTCCCCTTGCAACTGGACCTGGAGAAAGCATATTGTTTATAGGGCATGTTTTCCTATAGGTCCGTTTAGAAAGAGGGTCTGGACAATGCTGAAACACTTTAAAATTTGATCAACAATTCCTGCTTTTCCTTCTGGAAGATGTTTCAAAAAGGAGACCACAGCTATTTTGCACAGCACCAGGCTGGAAAGTCTCATTTCCATGAGTGATGCGGAAAAGCATACCCTCAGCACAAGCTATTCAACCATGATGCAGGCAGCACTTAAAGCTTTTTGAATGATAGTTGTGTTTAACAGCTGGAGAAATGGGATCAGACTGTCCAATTACTGCTGTGACTTTTTTCTTAAATAAAATTTTATCGTGGTAAATATACGGCATCTGTAAAAACAGGTTTATTTTCCTTCAGTGTGCCCTGCTTTATAGAGCATGACTGCCAAGCAGAACAAGGAAAGAGCCGTGCCGAAAGACTGAGGTTTGAAAGAAAGAGACAGGTGCCAAATGACTTTCTATACATGGCAGAACAGGAAGGCTGTGGTCTTTCCTGGAGAGGTCACTGCCCGGTTCCTGTCAGGAGGGAAGTGATTGCCAGGGAACAGGCAAAACTGCCTCTTAGTCCCAGTCAGGACTCTGAAGGTTCAGAGGCCTTTTTGCACAACTAGTCCCACTATCCTCACTACAGCTTAATTCCCACTCCTAAAACTTCTCCATAAAGCAGTGCTGTTGGCTGCTGTAAGAGGCTGAGACGCTGACAACAGCTGAAGCTGTCAAGTTGCTTCTACCAGTCTCCTAACCTAGCAAACATGTGCCCAGCACAGGCCCCTACTGCTCCACATCCTGCTTCAACCAGCTCTCCTTCCATGAAGAAATACAGAGTGGTTTCTTCTGTGCTGCCTCTTGCCTTTGAGAATTGCTCCTCCCTAGACCTCTGGACCAAAACTGAAGGTGAAATGTGACTGAAGCTGACTGGGCAAAAACTGCACTTTGTTGCTGCTGCAACAAACATTTCTTGTGGCACATCTCCCTGCCTACCACATCAGAGCTGGGCGTTGCAGGTGGTGCTTTGGCTGCACCACTGGCTGGGTCAGGAAAAATGGGGCTCTGGGGCACACAGCTGGATGTAACACTGTCTGCTCTGCCTGGAACAAAGACTGGGGGCACAGAAGAAGGGCTCCTTGGGTATACCTCTGCTCATGCTCAGGTGAGGTCTGCATCCAGGACCGCCATGGTACTCTCACCTAACAAGGAGTCTGCTACTGACAGGATACATGATATGGATGACATCCTTGTCTACTCTGCTCTCCTGCACACCAAAGTTTCTGTGTTTTTCTGAATTCCGAGTCTCCAAAGGATTCACTTCCTTTAATATTTCAGAGAAGCAACATGAAGTTTTCAGGTTGCTATGAACACATCCTCTGTGCATGAGGATAGCAGCTAAAACCCAAGAACTGCAGTAAACTTACTATACCAGGTCATACTCCTTCCCTTTGAGAAGTGTATGTTATCTCTATGTCATAGAGCTTGATCTGCTGATGGAGCATTTTAGTCCCCACATTCAATAAGCAGACAGTAACCTTTCCCTGTTAAGAGCTGAGTGTGCACCACAGAGAAGACAAAATTGGAGCCCACATCACTTGAAAATCAGAACAAATTCAATTAACCATCAAGCACAGTTTAAGGCTCATCATTAATAAATCAAACACATCAAATAAATGCACCATCCAACACTGTCTGTAGATGCTGTGGTCTGTTTTGGAGCCAATTTACACTAATTACACTGGGCTATACTTGCTTCCCTCAACTGCTAGGCAGGAACTCATCTACCTTTGGAGACATCAGAAGGAACTACAGAAATAGTAACGACTGGGTAATTCAGAACTGGGGAAATGTTACACTGTGGTGGAACAGGTGGAACCTACATTTAAGGACACAGGATTTTGAGGAGACAGAATATAGTACTATTGCCCTTTCCTGAGTTGATTTTTTTAAAGATACCAACATCTGAGCAGGCAGCCTTAACACCCCAGCTGCTGTTAATCTTTTTAATGTCAGGAACAAGCTGTAAATCACCTTTGGGGACCTCTTTCTTTTAAACCAGTTCTCTACATGCTTCACAGAAAACAGTGATGAGAGTAACATGTATCTGTGTAATGAGACCTCTGAACAGACCAGTGTGTGGTGCTGCCTGCTGGGGTTAGGCTTTGCTAGACCAGGTACTTTTTACTGTAATCACTACTTCCTTTACTGCATTTTTTTTTCTCCCCTCTATCAGAGAATCTCAATAATTTGCTCAGTTTGGTTTTCCTCACAACCTTCTAAACTGCTTCTCATATTTGAGGTAACTGACTGTGCTGGGTCAGACATAGAAGAGAAGCTGTAATTTGCAGTTCTGGGCTTCTCCTTCAGGCATAAAACTCCCATTCAGACTCTGGACACTTTGGCCCATTCTCAATACAAAAGAAAATAGTATCTTCAGCATTAGCTCTCCATCCTAGATTAGCAGACTGCAGGTAGCATAAAAATATGGACTGGCTAAAGAACAGCCAGGTAACAGCTCAAAATTATCCAGTTACATTACAGCTTCCTTCTTCATGGCTTTTTACCTGAAGAAGTATTAGCCAAGCATGGTGTGTGCAACACAGGATGTGAGCAGGTGTGAGTCTGTTGGCTCGTGAGGTGTGTTGGTACCCAGGAATGTGTCATGGGAGAGGTGGGCATACAGTAGAGGGCTGGGCAAGGCTAGTGAAGCCCTGGTGCAGTGGCATAACAAATCAAGCAAAATTACACTGACACAAAAAGCCAGGTCATTTGGTGAACCTCATGCCACCTCATTCCCATATTCAGGTGCTCGTGCTCTGCTCCTGGGATTTGCTGACTGGAACTTCCCCTCTCTCTGTCTCACTCCCTCACATTTCTTCCTGCCTGGATCTCTCTGCTGAAATCCAGTGATTGCTTTGTTCCAGTTTGTCTGAATGGCTTTACTCCTTACCCAAGCCTGTCTCAGGCACCTCTTTCTTTCTGCCCCTCTACTTGTCTTCTAACTAATCTGCAATAATATGCCTGTCAGAATTGGTTTTCTGCCCTCATCTTTGCAGCTCTGTCTGCAGACAGCCTTACTAGTCTTAATGTGATGCAGCTGTTCACGCTCTCATCCTTTCCAAAAAGAACCTCGAAATATCCTACAAGAAGGATGCTACCATAAATCTGTGTATACCATTTCTCTTATAAATGCAAAGAGTAATAAAAGATTAAAAGATTAAAGAGATGAAAAGATAAATTCCTCCCAAGCTCCATGAGACTTTTGAGTGGTGGGCTGCACTTCTGTCTTCATGAAGAAAATCAATAGCAGTGCTGTATTGCTCCTGCTCTCTGGCTTCCACCCCGCCCTTCCCCCGGCACAGTGCACAGACTGTGTTCAAGGAAATGGGTGCTCCCAGGGGAGCAAAATGGCTTTTTGCACTTAAGGTAATGATGTCACTTGAGGTCGCCATGCAAACAGTCATGGATATGAAATCTGCACTTCTATCAACAGAGCTGGAACCTGGGGACCTAGCTTAAAGAGTTAGAGCCTTTTTATAAAATGTTTCCCTAATTTACCTACAGAGCATCTTCCCAGAAACAACAGCCGCTGTACCTAATTAGCATTAATCACCTTGTTACAGAAGAGCAACTGGGAATAGTACAGTACTTGAAATACTGACAAAATGATACGCTAATGGCATTGATCTGTCCGGTCTACTTCAGCTTCCCCTTTATTATTCTGTTTTCTGTCTGAAAAGCTTCAGAAGTCACAAGTTTTGGAGCAGACTGGGAAGTGATGATGCAGAAGAGGAGCCACAGATGGGGGCAGATACGGAGCCTTTCAGCCTACACAAGATGTATGCTGCCGGCTCTGTTTTGTGACTGCACTTCTCAGTCCTGCATCTTCACCTGAGGCAAGAGTAGTCCTGGAAGGGGATCTCTGAGCACGGCATCCTTTTGGGCAGCGCTGGGATAGGTTGCTCTGCTGTGTGCTTTGTGGCTCTTCAATGCAGGGCTTTAAGACAAGCTCTGAACACACACCACACCCCAGGAGAAGGGGTAAAACACCTACACCAACTGAAAGATCACTCTCAGAAGCCACATGGGACATTCCGTTCTTTACTGAGATCAGAGACGTTCTGCAAAGTTTCAGCCAGAAATGCACCAAATTTGTTAAGTTGAACCCTGAGGGCTTTGTAGTTCTGACTGATACTCCTGGCACTATTCGTCCCTGATCACACAGCAATTCAATATCTGCCATGAATACATTGCAGCAGGCTGGAAGGCAGGAGCTAACAACACAGACATGTCATCAGCCTCTGTCCCCTGATGGATTATATCTTCTGCTCACTTCAATCTCCACCAAGATGGGGCTCAGTCACAAATTAGTTTTGTCCAAGTCAGACACACCAGGGAACACCATTCTCTATGTCCTTGTGACAGTGTTTTTGCTGCTGCTTAACCCTACCAGTTCTGCTTGGTCTAAGTGAACAGCATTCCAGTAACTTCCTTGAGGTGGGACTCAGTTTCTTTAGCTTAGACATTCTATTTTCACATACTTTTACAACCCCTTTGAGGAACCTTGCAAAAACAGTGCCTTATTCCTATCTAGTCCAAGGAGATAAGGTGCTTACATCTAAGGCCACAGGCCCCTTGGAGAGCTGAAGGCTGCTGTGAGTGTCTGTGTCTCTCTCCCACATGTTCATCTGCAGACAGGTATGCAGGACATTTACTGCCAGGCTCCCACTGTGGTGGATGTGCTGATGAAGATGCCTCTGCCACAATCTCTCATCCCACCTGTTGCCTGTTTTACAGCACCCCAACCAATTTCCACACTGCCCATTCTGTTTTAACACAAACTAATGTCATGAGTGCTAGGAAAGACAGACACAGACTGTCTGGGTAGAGATTTCAGACCAGAGAAGGGAAATTAAAAATGCAAAATAGAAAAGCAGATGGCATAAGCTTCATTAAAATAATATCTCATCTCCTGGGAATGCCAGGAGGATGTGTTGCCTTTCAGTGGATGTGGTGCCCTGAGATTTACACTTGGGGATTATTCTGTTCCTCTCTTCCTCCTTACCATAACTCTCCTCTGTTTTCAAAAGGCTTGTGGTATGTGCTCCATCTGGATATGGCTCCTAATAAGGATGTGCTGGAGACATCTCCTAAGCACTAATGTACACCCAGCCCCCAACCCTTGCTGTCAGGATTCTCCTTATCAATGATCTGAAAGAAAGAAAGAAGTGAGGCTGAGCATTGCAGCTCTGGATAGAAAGACAAAGTGGGAGCGCTAGAAAAGTAACAAATACATAATATGGATATGGTATCAATAAGGGTTTAAAATTATGAACTGTGTGAACTTGGAGATCTTATTTCCCCTTTGTGTGAGGTTCTTTTCTTGATGTGGCCCTAGCATCAAGCACTGTTCCATTTATGAACCAGGTGCAGCCTTTACGAAGTCACTAGAAATATGAGACACCTGTGAAGTTTTTTCCTCAAGCAAACATGTAGCTAAATTTATCTGGAGGGGAATATTTATTTAGAGGAGAAGAAACAACCAAGGAAAAGACCACTGAAGGAGCAGGATAAATCTGTGTGCGGTATGTGCAGTTTTCACGCTCTTTCTGTCACACTTCAATCACTGCAGTGTCTGGAAGCAAAAGTTATATTCATGCTGGGTTGGTATTTAATTGAGCTCACTTGAACCAAGCTTCCAGCAAGCACATACGACAGATTTACACATGAATCTTCGCAAACTGAAAAATGACATTTATCAACCTTCCATCAGAACATTTGACATTTGAACAATTGATTCTGATTTAACAGTGAAAAATGCCACCATCCATATGAAAAACTTGCAATAGGATTAAGCCCCTAGTTGCTACCATCCCCAACAAAGGCTTTGCCAGTAAAGCTATTAAAAATTTATGTACCACTGTAACTTTTTCTAGCCTTAAAGAGATTAAAACCAACCCTGACAAGTTTAATGCAGAAGGGACAAAAAAATCTAGTCAGAGGAATGGGGGCCAGAGCTGGAAGATGCAGTGACTAACCTTCTAGAAAAGTGAAGAGGCTGGGTAGATTTTCAGAATAAGAGCAGCAGGAGCTGTTGTGGATTAAAGACATGTTACACTGGCTATGGACAATACTGTTAGTCTCATTTTGCCTCAGATAACCTAGAGCTCATCTGGGTATGGCTAAGAGAAGAGAGCTGATCCAAGTGCCACTAGGTATGTGTTTACTTCATGAAAGAGGAACACTGTTTCCACAGAGATGTGTTGCAGCAGACTTCTTTCTGGAGACAAGGCAGGAAGACGCTTGTCAGCCTTACAGGGCAATTCCTATTCAGCAGGTAGGTTTCACCCACTATTATCTTCATAAGCATACTGTGGTCAGCACTGAGTTCACCTGGCAGAAGCACCAGCAGGAAAGGAGGTCCTGGCAACAGTGTGCCTCTACTACAAAAACTGTTCAAACACTTCCAGTACCTCCCTTTGACTTTTTATGCCATTCAGCATCAGCTAAATGAAAGAGAATGTTTCCTGTGTGGAAAAGTAGAAGTTCTGGCAGAAAGGCTAATAATTCCCCTTTATCTGATTCCTGGAAAAAAGCTGGTAAGCTCAGCAGAAGTATGACTGTGGCTTGTTTCCATGTATTAGTCCATTTCAATAATAGTAACCTTACAATCAACTGATGTCATCCCCAGTTGATAAATCTCAGCTTACAGAATAGTGAGTTTCTCCTATCTTATTTTTCTCATTTCTATTATTCCAGTTTTCATGGTTTTTTCCTCAGTGCCATTTCTGAGTCTTTACTGTACTTATTCCTCCCAAATATGCTCTACTAAATTTTCTTTGCCACTCCTGCTTTTTATGTAAAAGTCATTAATGAATATATACACAAAACAACTGCTAGAGAACTCCATTAGTAATGTCCTTTCTTCTGATACTTTCTCCTTCAACACTACCTGATGTGTTTTGACTTCCCAAGTTTCTCATTCTACCAGCTTTATTCATCATACTAAGATTGGTTAAGGATGTACCTCAAACTACCTTTCAATTTAATTTGTATGAATTGAACTTGTTTACCCTGAATCCAAATCTATTTTCAATTATCTGATTTCCTAGAATGATCTCATGACTTACCAAAGCCAAGTCTAAAAAAGTACCATTTCCTGTCGCGTTAGTGAATCTCAGGAGGATATTTTTATTGCCTAGAAAGTCAAGAATATCACAGACTTACCAATAATAGTATCAATTGCTCTCTAACCTGTTTCCTGGTGTTAAATTATCCAAAACAACTACTGCAGTAGTAATTATCTGTCTAGTAACATTAAAGAACTCTCTCGGCAGTGAAAAAGGAGCCTGGTGGCATATGGCATGCTGGCAGCAATAATCTTTCACCAAACTATGAATTGTGCTGTCATTAACACACACTACTGCTCCCTGCCTTTTCCTGAAAAGCAGCCACTGGTTTCAGAGTATTCATGACTTGCATAACCACCCTCAATCAGCAGCATCCTCTCAACATCACTTGTTCTGATATGAAGGACAGCCAGGGGACTCCTTCCTGCTCCTGCTGGGAAATTTTCCACATTTAGATTTCCATCTTTTTAGCAAAAAACACACTGTTCCTTTGNGGCTAATAATTCCCCTTTATCTGATTCCTGGAAAAAAGCTGGTAAGCTCAGCAGAAGTATGACTGTGGCTTGTTTCCATGTATTAGTCCATTTCAATAATAGTAACCTTACAATCAACTGATGTCATCCCCAGTTGATAAATCTCAGCTTACAGAATAGTGAGTTTCTCCTATCTTATTTTTCTCATTTCTATTATTCCAGTTTTCATGGTTTTTTCCTCAGTGCCATTTCTGAGTCTTTACTGTACTTATTCCTCCCAAATATGCTCTACTAAATTTTCTTTGCCACTCCTGCTTTTTATGTAAAAGTCATTAATGAATATATACACAAAACAACTGCTAGAGAACTCCATTAGTAATGTCCTTTCTTCTGATACTTTCTCCTTCAACACTACCTGATGTGTTTTGACTTCCCAAGTTTCTCATTCTACCAGCTTTATTCATCATACTAAGATTGGTTAAGGATGTACCTCAAACTACCTTTCAATTTAATTTGTATGAATTGAACTTGTTTACCCTGAATCCAAATCTATTTTCAATTATCTGATTTCCTAGAATGATCTCATGACTTACAAAGCAGCCACTGGTTTCAGAGTATTCATGACTTGCATAACCACCCTCAATCAGCAGCATCCTCTCAACATCACTTGTTCTGATATGAAGGACAGCCAGGGGACTCCTTCCTGCTCCTGCTGGGAAATTTTCCACATTTAGATTTCCATCTTTTTAGCAAAAAACACACTGTTCCTTTGGCTTGCCTGTCATCAGGTTCTTGAGCTGTGTGGCTAAATAGCTGCTCAGGTTTTGGAGGCAGGACAGGCATGTGTGGATTGCTCTTGTAAGCATTAGCCTTGAAAGGAAGCAGTGTCTTGTGGTAACAGAATGATTCTGCTTCCAGAATTAAAAAATATTGCTCAGAAATAGCACGAGTATTTGTGTGGGAACCTTTATGGACATAAAAGTCCTTCATCTCACAGTAATGCAGCTCTTTTTCTGGTAGTGTCTCAACTTCCTGATCCTTTCCCTTTTGTTGCAACTATTCTGTCTTTTTACAGTCCCTCCATATTATCTCCATTCTTTATCTGGTCTAGCCTTGATCTCAGCTTAATAAAAACCCTGTACGTTTAAAAGAACCATGCCTTGCTTTTAAGGCATTGCTTCCTTTCTTTACCACATTCACGGATACAGGAGCTTCATATGTTTGTAGGTCAGTTTCCTGAATCACAGCAGCAGAATCACAATGATAAAACTGCTCTGTGAGCTTCTTGAGCCTCGATGGCATGCTCAGCCACATCCACAGAGATCTGCATATGATTCTGTCTTTCAGGTCCTGGATTCAGCCTTTTCACTCTCCATCAGCAAAGACTCACCTAACTTCACTTGAAGTGGAGATGGCTTATAGTTCATGGCTACAGTCTCTCCCTCTCTTGTATCACAATCTCTGTCCGAAATGGCTGCAGCTGTTGGATCCTGTTAAAAAAGAACAGAAACAAAACAGAATAGTTTAGCTGATAGTTCTGCAACTTCTTCTCGGCGTGGCTATTAGGCGACTCCACCCCCTTCACATTCAGAGGGAGCAAAGAACATGCCACTGTTTTGAACACTGGAACCCAGGGGCAAAACACAGAACTCTGGAAGAACATTTATTTTGTTAGAAGTACCTCTGGAAATGCCGAATTTCAACATCAGGCTTATATGATGGATGATACTGGGAATATAATGTGGATGGTGGGTCACTAGTTCAAATTCAGTCTGGGCTGGCAGTAGTCCCAAATAATTTTCATGTGATGACTCCTTGGGGTGTTGTATGAAACATATTTACAGTTTCAGATGAATTCCAAGTAGACCACTCAACTTCAAACTTAAAACTAAAAAGTTTGAGACCAGGTCCGTGTGGAAGTTCAGCTTGGAAGGCCTGAGGACTACACGGGTAGGAGAACTCAATTTCTGGTCCCTCTTGGGACCTGTTTCATGGCTGACAGGAAAGATCTGTCAGCACAGTACCTTTCACTTTCACTAAAATTTCCCACCTGGAAAACCAATCTCCCCAAACACATTCTGTTCTTGCCTACCGGCAGACAACATGTATTGAACTCTGTGGTACAGCACATAAAAGAATTTGAGAGAGAAACAAACTACCAATTCAGACAGTTCTACTACTGATAAAAATAACTGAAGTCCTTTCACAGCAAACTGCAAACCTGTTGGAACTCCCTCTGCTTAGCACCATAGTGAAAATTATAACTAGTTTTCAAACATGTTCTTATTCCCACCTAGAAGACAGAAATTAAATTAAACATGCACATAGGTACATGTGTATGTTAATTTGGGTATATCATAGGTAGAGCTGCACAGGCAAAGCAAACATTCAGCATTAGGTGCAATACATTAATAAATCATCACTTGTAAGAAATGGAACAAGGCATCATAAATTAAATACTACAATACCATTTCAAACCATTGAATTGATATTGTATCTCTCTCAGTTTCTGCTGTTTTTATTTTGTACACAATTTCATGTAAAATGCAACTCATCATTTGGCACTGGCACCTGTATGCAAAGCAGTCACTGATTTTCAAAGCAAGGTGACATCACTCTTCACTCTCAGTAAAAAAAAAAACCAAACAAAACCAAACCAAAACCAAAACAAAACAACAACAACAAAAAAAACAACACACAAAAAAAACCCCAAGAAAACCCCACCCAATTTGTTCAGCCACTCTTCTCCCTGTCTTCTCCCTGCAGTGCACATTAGCTCTTTTTAATACACTGTGCTTAGGAGATAAAATGTAATTTTTGAATTAGGCTCTAGCTTGGTGGAAACTGGTAAAATAACATATATAAGGTTATAACATTTTATGAAAATCCTGCTCCTTTGCTCTACCCAGTAGACTTTGACAGTAGTTAAAATGGATAGTGCTCACAGGACCTCACATTCAAGGACAATGCTGAACAAAAGACAATTTCTTGTGCTTTCCTCTAATGCAGTCACTGCTGCACTTTTCCTCTAATGTAGCAGTTTAGTGACTAGTTAAAAAGGTAAGAGCAGGTTGCAAACCAAAAAACCAGTCCTCAGGAGAACATTTAGGCATAAATCATAGATCAGTTCATGTGGTATCCTTGGACCATGAATCTGGTCTCAAACATGCGCAGACGAAGGGAATAGATCAAAATCCAAGCTGCAGGAAAGAATCATCATGGTGTCGCCTCTCACCCTTCAGGGGAAGGGAGCAACCAAGATTTGTAGATGCTTGTGGACAAAAGGAATGTTGGAAGTCAGAGAGTCCACAAAAGCTTACAAAGTTCCATTAGTAAATTATACACTTGTCATGGAAATTGGTACATTGGTTGTTGGTTTCCTATTAAGCACCCAGGAAAGAAAGAGAGAAAAGACAGAAAGAAAGAGAGAAAAGATAAAGAAAGAAAGAAAGAAAAAGAAAGAAAAAGAAAGAAAAGAAGAAAGAAAGGAATAAAGAAAGGAATAAAGAAAGGAAGAAAGAAAGGAAGAAAGAGAGAAAGAGAGAAAGAGAGAAAGAGAGAGAAAGAGAGAAAGAGAGAAAGAAAGAAAGAAAGAAAGAAAAAGAAAGAAAGAAAGAAAGAAAGAAAGAAAGAAAGAAAGAAAGAAAGAAAGAAAGAAAGAAAGAAAGAAAGAAAGGAAGAAAAAGAAAGAAAGAAAGAAAGAGAAAAAGAGATCAGCAGCAGTCCTGGCTCCATTGCTGATGCTGATGATGGGGTGTGCACGGTCCTGGGGTGCACACACAGGGTCCTAGGCTTTGTGGGGGTACCTTTTCCTAGATGAGTTTCCCTGCACTGGTGATAACTTTCTCCCTTTCTGTGTAATTTAGTTAACTGTGGAAATGAGTTGGAGGTGTCAGAGTATTTGGTTGTCTCTGTATCCCCCTACAGCCCATGCCTGCTTCTTGACCTCATTCCTACACTTGTGCTGCGTTGTGTTGTGCTAATCTCCAGGAGCCAGGATAAGGATGTTTGTCCCAGAAAAGTGCTGCTCTGTCTCCATGTGGCCCCTTCTCCAGCCCCATTCTGTTCATTCTCCCAGTGTTCTATTGCTAACAATCCCTGGCTGTTACTACCTTACTGCACCCTTAACTTCAGGCTTCTACACATGGGAACAGCTAAATAACACAAAGGACATGTCTGTCTGTCAGATATGCTAGAATCTCTCCAGGAGGGATGTCCAAGTGATGCTAAGTGGCACCATTTGAGTCCAGGCTTCCTGGATGAGTACCTTTTCTCTGCCAATCTGGGAAAAGGCAGGATACAGCCATTTCTAAGGAACATGACTCCAAGACCTGCATTTTTCCTAGCTCCTACTGAACATAACAGTCCTTGGAGGCCCAATATGCTAGCTGCAGGAAGGCACAGGAGTAGACATATTATGGGAACTGACATAGTGTGATGGCCACATACTGTCTCCTGTGCTGGTGCAGTCCAGAAGAGAGTCCACTGAGCTCAAAGCCAGAAGCCCACAGAGCAGAGCAGGAGTCTGGCCATTCCTGGACAAGCCCAGCTTCACACTGTTAAAATCATGCTAAAACTCTAAATTCAAACCAGCCCTCACGTTTTGTGGCAAACTGATGTGCTGACAGTAGCTTTTCCTTTGTAGGCAACCTGACTGTGACATGAGACATCCATTTGCATCAACAGAGGGAGGGGAGAAATGTTCTGAGGTGCCTTTGAAGATCTGAACTCTGAGCCTGGACCAGTGGACTCAGCTGGAGAAATCTCAAAAATGGGCTCTACAGAAAACACGCAGAAAAGGCTTCCTAGACCTCCAGAGAAAACTAAGATGATTTTCAAAGAGTGATTATTCCCATTCTGTCTAAGACATTTTTCTTAAAAGGACACAAATCTGTCCTTGGAGATGTGTTTCCCCCTCCCCACGGTCTAGAGAGAAGGCCTGGCAGTTTGTAGAGCTTCTGACACTGGAGGTGGGAATGATGCAGGACATGGTAGCAGAGAAGCCTTAGGAGTTCTTCCCAAAGGTTTGGCAAGACGCTTTTCAGCCTCAGCAGCACATTACAGCTGCACAAGAGATCCACAACTTGCTCAGAGGGATCACAAACACCATCACTCTGGGTGATCACCACTGCATGCATGGGCCAGGCCCACTCCCCCCAGAGAGTAAAATGGATTTGAGAGGAAACTGAGATGGGCCTGGAACAGTGTCCTCAGTGCCAGCAGGTATCTGTCCCTGGCCCAGGAGTGGCAAGACACTCTCATATTTCCCGTCCATCACTTCACAGACATTCTGCAGCAACTCACAGGACTCCATAGTAACAATGCCCACTGTGAAAACAGCAGCATTCCCACGCCAGCTTGGCTGGAGCTGTCTCTGCACAAACACACTCTGCTTCTGTGCATACTGAATGGATGCAGTTCTCTCTCTCTACAGCTCAACTGTCCAGAGAAACGTTTACTTGACTGATTAACCTTTTGCTTGTGAATGCCTAAGAGCACACTGAGATTCAACACAGGCTTTTGCTATTGGAATTTACTTCGCAATTTTTTCTCTTTTTCACAAGCCTTTCTACACCACTATACTCAGTTCTGCCTCCAACATCAAAACCCCAGTTACATGGTTTGACTGCTACCAGGACAATTTTTTTTTTTTTCTCTTTTTCTCACTGAGGACAACAAAATGCTTGCAAACAGAAGTCAAGTGCTGAGAAGTGCCTGCAGGGGCTGTAGGTGGCTAAAGGTATTTAATATATTTAAGGGATTTTTTGTTGTTGTTGTTGTTGTTCCTAAGGCTTCTGTATGTCTTCATTACTAAGGAAAATATACATTCAATCAGGGCACTGCATGAACATTTAGCTGGGGCCTGAGTTTAATCAAAATTTTCTCCCCACATGCTCACAGCTTAATTGGGCATGCACAATCACAGCATTTGAACGGTGGGGAGTTTTCTTACTAGATTGTTTGTTTCTATAGGCTTGACACAAAGGACCTCGAAAACTGCCCTCCTGCTAGGAGCAGCCATGTCCCACAGCGTGTGTACCATGTGCCATTTCTGAACATCAGAAATTACTTCCAGCAAACCTTTGTGCAGCCGGAGTGCTGTGAATCATCAGTATGCAGGAGCACAGAGAGAAGGTGCAAATACCTTAAACTGAAACCTGGAGTTTAAGGAAGATGGCATGCTTAGCAGGCTTTTTTATTTTTCTCTTTTAAATCACTTTCTATTTTGCAGTACTTAAGAAAGCATCAGATCAAAAGGTTTTTACTTTTATTATCTACCCCTCCAATAATCCACACTGACTATGGGGTAGGGAATAGCCCCAAACAATGGAGCTTGGTGCTTGGTACAAACTCACCCTGGTAGCACCTGCGAAAACACAGCTTTCTATGCCTTCCTTCACAGTCAACATTTTCGACCCCTTTCAAGCTTGCCAAGACCCCACTTTCCACTCTGCAAATCCTCAGGGACTCCAGTGCATGTGGAAGGGAATGGGCACACACAATTTCTTTGATCTTCAGCTGCACCTTGAAAACAAATATGTAACTTGAGAAGTATTTATCTGCCCCTCCTTCCTGTCCTAAAATCAGTCATATTTACAGCTCTTATGAAAATGTTCTCCACTTTGCTCTCTGTGGGAAATTGATTACCAACACAGCTCTGCTGCTTTTTTTGGATAAAAGCAAAGGGGCACAATTGCCCTCATCTTCTAGTCTCAAGGAAAGATCCAGTATACAGGGCTCGACCATCACTTCTCTCTGTAGTTCATAGGCTTCTATCTGACCACCACCAGTCGTAAAAGTATGAGCCAACTTATTAGGAATATAATCCAGCTAACCTGTCTCTCTGCAGTACCCATCAATGATGTACTTGCTGTCTTCTGTCCTACTTAAAAGATGCTGAAAGTCTCAGTGCCAATACATGTGTGACAGCTTACAGCGAGTGTTTGCAGCTCAGCAGACATCTGCTTTCTGGAGCTGCCCATGTGGGTTGCATACTGCACACAAATGCTAACAGGACAGGACAAATCCAAATGTTTTGTTTCTTTTCTACATCAAACATTGAGTCTGAAAAACGGATAGATGTTCTGTGCATGGGGGACTACTTAGTGAGCAGAAAAACAAGTGAGATACCACACATCCTGAATACAGGGTGTACATTTGGGTCAACAAGAAGTTTCTGTGATTCCAATGTTGTCATTCAGACTCTTGGGCTAGAACATTGTGCTGCTAACAAATATTTATACCTTCAGTCTCTGCCCCAGGGAACAGAAAGTCCTGTGCTGTTGGCAGATTCCCTCTGCCTCAAGCTATACCATGCCAGGTATTCCTGAGAAATCTGGCTAGAGAAAGCTTCTGGGAACAGGACTCTGATGTGCACGGGTAGGTATGCAAAATCTTACACTGTGTCGGACAGCAGACCTCTGTAGCCTCTACATATCACTACAATATAGACATAAAGTATCTATGAACATAAAGTGCCCAAAAAACCCACTAGGAACAAAAACATTGAAAACCAAGATGTGCATAGTTTGATGTCTATGTAAGAAACAGCATAAAGGAAAGGCTCAAATTTACAGGGGATCAGATTTATATAGAGGATGAATCCAAACCCAATGCATAGACAAACAATGGTTAGTAATAATGGCATGTTTGGCAAGGGAAAGGAAAGTGTCACAGGCGCTGTACAGCAGAAATGGAACCAGAAAGCCTCACAAAAGACTCTCATGATTTCTTCCTCAGGATTCAGCTTAACTGATTTCTTCAGTGGGCTTCAGCCCACTTAATGGGCTTCAGTTTTGGAGCTCATTTTTTCAAGGGAGATGTAATCTCCTCATCAGACCTATGGATAAAAGCCAGGAGCTACAACCACCCCAGAGCACTAGAAGAATGGGGTTGCTCAGGGAAGAAAGTGGAAGACTAAGAAAGGATATGATAGATGTCTTCAGTTACAGAAAGGGGCGCCAGGGAGAAAAAGAGGAGTATTTTTTTTTCATGTTTCTGATCACAAGAATAAGAAATTATTATCTTAATTTGCAGCAGGATTACAAGGAAGTATCACACAAAACTGCAGAGGTAATGCTAAGGCAATGTACATTTGCCTGATGAAGTGGCACTGATGCTGCAAACTCAGGTTAGAAACTGATGTCACACAGAAAGTCAACAGAGCTGATCTGGTTTTCAGGCTGACTGATCCTGATCTGGTGCAAACTGTGAAGATCCCTGGTCTTTTTAGGTTCCTTTCCCCCATCTGTCTTAACAGAAGAACTTCCTTCTGCCAGACTTATTTAGTCAGAACACCAGTCTATCCTGGAAGAGATGTTCTCCAAGTTCCCCTACCCACTGCCAAGGACCATGGCTGACCTCCACCTTCTCTCTGGGAGAGCTGAAGAAAACAATCTTTTTCCTAAGTCTCACATGTTGAAGGAGCTCCAGAACTACATGAGGTCCAGAGCAGAAGGCTCCTGGGAAGACATAATTGTCACTTTTCATCAACATGTGCACTCTGTCAGATCCAGAGCAGTAACTTTCATCTCAGCATCCCCACCCTCCCTGTACCAAAGTCAAAATAGACGACATTTTGGCGACACAGTGACTGATGTACTGAAAAACATTCTGATAGCTACTGACTCAGTTTCAACAAAGCAACAAACAACAACTGTTTACTGACTTTCTACTAGCTCTACCAATGCACCACTTACAACATTGCTGTTTTTCTTTTCTGAGCAACTACTGAACAGATCTTGTTTAACAAATTAGGCCACCAATATCCACTACAAGATCCAGATTTTGAACCTGATTAGTTTATAATTGTGAGACAAATTAGTGTTTGAAACCGTTTTATTTCAGCAACTGAGAAGCCAGCAGTATTAATATTGCTGCAAGATTAAAACCTTCAGTCTTATTAATTAAACTGAACCAGCACATTACTAAAATGAGTTTTTGCTGTGTACACCTGCCACTGGGGTAGCTCAACTCACTGACAGGTAGCCAGGAGTTCAGACCATTGCTTTGCTTCAAATGGGGGCAGAAGAGAAGTGCCAGTCTCTCTGTGGGTGTTATTGAATTTCTTCAGGACCTTGGCCATGACTGGGTTGTGGAGTGATTTCTGAGTTATCTGGGTTGTAGGCCTTGATTTTAGGCCTGTGTGTAGTTAGCTAGACCGTGTGTCGCAGCAAGAAATTTCTTATTAAGGTCTGCTTTCATTATAGATAGAGTAATTGTAGGATTAGCACGGTAGCTGCCTTAACACTAGAATTGTTTGCATTCTTTTCACTTTGCATGCCAATCAGAAAGCACCTGTTACTGTAAACTAGTCAAATGTCTATATAACCCACCATTTTGAGTTAATAAACGGGACTTCACACTGCTTGATCGTACTGGTCTGACGTGTGTTAAGTCTAGTTCTAGCCCCCTCCCTTGAGGCCCTGAATAAATCCAACTTCACGTGGGTGCCACAACGCCAGTGCTGAAATGCTCCCTTGGAACCCTAGCCACAAAGGGTCTGCCCGACTGCCACATCCAACAAAATGCAGCAAACAGAAAAGCATAAGCTGTGGAAAGGGAACAAGATGTTTCAGTGATCTGTTTTCCTAATCAAAAATGACATTTGCAGCACAGGGAAGAAACTATTTTTTTTTTTGATGATGGTGTATGACTAATCCTGGGAGTCAGGAGCAGAGGAAGCACCAATGCAGTAACTAGACCAAATACTTTGGGAAAGCATTTGAGGGACAAACAAGAAAAACGGAAGTAATTACATGCTTTCTGTTAGATTTCCCTCTGAGAAACTAGCAGCACAAGCAGCCCCTGGTCCTTCCCTTTCAATCATGATAGAGTATATTTAACACTGTACTTCCCTCCAGGCTCTTTTGCACACATAAGCCATCTCTATTATCACATGCATTTATAAGTTTGGTATCTTGTGCTAGCTTTACATGACTTAAATTGGATCATTAACATTGCAAATTAGAGAAATGCCACACTGCATTCCCTACTGCCTGCAGCACTTACCAAGTGGCTGGCATGCAATAGCTATTTAAAACCAGCTATTAACTGAGGTATGTTTTCAGGATGATTCAATATCAAAATAATTCCTTCCTTGTAAAGGATATGTACGTGAAGATATTACACCTTTCCTTTTGTGCCTCTGATTATACAGCCACAGCTCTGAAGTGCAACATGAGTATTCAAGGTGCTAAAGCATCACAGATTTCTTGGTAGCCATTTTAAGAGTCAGTTTAGCAACTGGCATCTGGCCAAACCAGGATCATAAAAAACCCCATACAACTTTATAACTGCTCTTTAAACATCAGCTCTTGAGGGGAGGATACCCTTAAAATGATTAAAAAATTGAGCAACATGTCAGAGCCAAGGTCACAGTGTGTTTGGAGAATAGAGGCAGGAACAGGAGCCCAGGCCCTTGGCTGTATGTCGCAGCTGAATCCTATGGAAAACTGCACAGCCCCAGTGCAGCCTGCAAGGGACCATGGCAGGTTCTTGTAGTGACTGAATTCATGCCCACTGATTATTGTTGAGAGCTTATTTCAGGGCTGTGTTCCACCTATGCTTCTTCAAGTCTTTAACAGAGACTCACCAAGAGGAACAGCCTGTTTTCAAAGAGAGAGCTGTTTTCCACCTCAAGCGAAGATTTTCACAGACTCTCCTCTGTAGTGGGGGGGAACTGTGCTTCCTTCCCATGGACAGCTCTAGAGAACTGTGCTTCTTTCCCATGGATGACCTTAACACCTAGAGAAACTAGCTGAGGAAGTGCAAGACAAGTGGAGCCATCACTACTGAAATGCCATGATTATCAGCATATACAGAGTGGTTTATGGATCCTCTCCATGTGCAGGTAGGTTGCCCTAGCTGAATAAAACACTAGAAATTTTGGTTGGTTCTAGGAGATACCGCAGAAGTGACATCTTCTGACAAAAAAAAGACCTGGTGCAGTGCAATACAAATGACACTAGGAGAGCCCTGTTGCAGTGACGTTAGTTCCCACCAATGTCCTGGAGACCGGATAATTGCTTCCACAGGCCACTGATTGGATCCAGCATAGCAAACATGATGTTATGAAGCTTTTACAGTCTCTGGCTGTAAAAACAATAGCCGGAAAAGCTGGGATGGCTCCACATCCACACCTTTCAACAGACCAAGGGCTCTAATCAGTGGTTCAATGTCACAGCTATTACAAGCAATAATCTGAGGTCACCTGCTCTTTTCCAGTTGGTTTGGGTTTTGTTTTTGTAAGGCAGCTGATTTTTACATGTTCAACTTCTGCACAAGTGTGATGAATGAGGTCTTGCTTTTTGCTTCTCGAATACCCCGGCACCTTTAATCCAATCCCTCGGATCCTCTTCTGAGCTGTTTGATTGCTTCTTCTGTTCACTCCTTCTCCAATAATAATTTTTCATCCTGTCTATCTCCTGCATCTAGTAAATCTCCCTTCTTCCAGAGAGCAAGGGTATCTGGCTCTGCAGGCTGACTGTGGTCTCAACCCAGGAAAGGAGATGGGTTGTAAGCAGGATACAAACAAAGCCCCAAAGAACCACTCTGGGACTCCACCACTCTGGAATGGAGGCTCTCCAGGGAAGCAATTACGGCACCAAGCCTGAGAGAGTTCAAGAAGCATGTGGACAGTGCTCTCCAGGACATGGCGTAACTTCCAGGGTCGTTTTGAGCAAATCCAGAACTTGGACCCTATGATCCTTGTGGGTCTCTACCAACTCAGTATGTTCTATGATTAAAGAGTTTTATCAGGAAGCATAATGGATGCCCATTGGCATTCAAAACTCTTTAACAAATATAAAAATCACACACTCTTTCAACACAACCCCAAGGATGTGCAGCTGCCCAGGGTTCATGTACCAAGCACATCTGCCACACTGAAGGCAGGTGGGGATCACAGTGGTGGACACCAGCTTAGCCTGGACAGAGCAGAGACTCTGACACAGCCCATGCTGTTGCTGGGCTCAGAGGTTTCCCAGGAGGAAGGCTTGAGAGGTCACTTGTCCATACTGCAAAAGTGGATCCCAGCAATAAAAAATTGCCAGTTTCTCTGCACTAGTAGAGAAAACAAAGGCAGCAAGCTCAGAGTTCAGCAGCCCTTTTCTCTTTAGCACCATGCTTTCAACTTGTCCCAAGAGACACAGAACTCAACCATCAGATTTCCATATTTATAAGGAGTGAGTTTCTGTTTAGCCAAGCTTGCAACAGAAATAACCCTGCAAACAGCAGCAGGAACAGCAGCACAGCAAACACATCTGAGGGGCAGGGATGTGAAAGCCAGGGGAGATCTCAACGCGCTCCCTACCTTGGCATGGCTTTCCAGCCCTGCCTAAGAAATTCTGAGGGCACAAATAATTTCAGTTTCTAAAATAAGAACTTGCCTCGCCCCCGCCCCACACTCTTGTATCTCCGTGACTAATTAGCATCTGGAGGGATACAGATTCTCTTCTGATAAAGCAATGTTTAGCTCCCTTCTCCCCTGACACATTTGTATTAGAAATATCCTCATTATGTGACTAATCAGGGAAGCTGAGACAAAGGCACAGAAGCTGACTTAAAGGGAAATCACTGATTTTTATAAAAGCAGCTTATAAATTATTCTGTCTCCAAAGGGCAGGGATATTTGCTCCCCTCACAGTGCTGAAAAATGCAAAATTGAGGTTCCTGAAAAAAAAATCCATTTTTATTACCAGAAGCGGTGGCTTTTATCATTCCCACTATTTACTGAGCTTGCTCCCAATTCCCTTGGTTACTGCAGGGTTGCAGTACAAAGGTCCTGCAGAGCCTGCCAGCCCTGTGCTGCACACAGGGACCGGGCTCAGCAAGGTGTCCGACAGCTGCAGTGCTGTCTGAAACTATGGATGGCAAGAGACAAGGCTGGTTAGCAGTTTACCACACTGAGTTTATAAGTCAGCAGCACATGAAACATCAGCCACATCACCAGCCATCCCTTGAGATGGTCTGAAGATATTTTAGCTACATCTTTCATGTAGCACAGCGGGCTGAGTGAAAACCAGAGCGTATTGAGGTAATCTGTGCTTGGCAGAAGGTCTCTGAAATACAGGCAAGCAGACACCATTTGGCAGCAGCAGAAGAGCTTTTTAAAGGAATTTGTTTCTCTTCCATGCTCCCTGAAATGGAGCTGGTGTCCATCCAGCTCCAGCTTGTCTCCTTCACCTCCCGTTGACAGCACCAGAAAGAGATACCAGAGAGCTTCCACCAGAGAGCTTCCACCTTGCTTTTTTCAAGGCAGCCCCTTTATCAGCTGAAAGCCAGCCATCTGTCCCCGGCACCCTTTGAGGTGCCGCAGCAGACTGTGGAACATGGGAGGATGCACTGCGTGATGTGGGAACAGGAGGCTGAGGGAGCTCATTGCATGCACAAAAATCCCAACCAGATCCCTGTCTGAGCTGGGAATGGAGATGAAAAGGTGAACACCCCCTCAATACTCTGTGGGACAGGCTCAGGCACATGCACAGACCCTTGGTCTTTATTCAGATCCCTCTGGAATCCTGCTCCTTCTGCTGCTGATACAGGCACCAGCCCTGTGCTGACCATCCCAAAGGCTTTGCTGGAAGGCAGACTGCTGTGAGCCGTGGCAGGAGTTTGCCTGCTTTGCTTTCTAAGTGCGATTGTCCAGATCTTTGGATTTTGAGAGTTTTTTCAGATGCCAAATGTCTACTTTTTGGTGTGAAATTTTGCACTTTGGACATTTCTCTCAGCCTAATTTGAAATATATTCTGTATTTGTTAATAATTCAAAAAAAATCCCAACTTTTTTTGGGTTTTTTTTTTGAGGTGGGGTGCTGGGAACACATTTGGTCACCTGAGCCCTCCCCTCTAAGTGATATCCCTCTGGCAGGAGGTGAGCAGGGAAGAAAAGCAGGATCTGGTAGTAGGACTAGAGCTGTCTGGAGGTGATGGAAGAAAAGAGATTGGCCGGATAGCCAGACGGATAGCCAGGAGGGGAAAGAAGAACAGTTGAATAGTGCTCCTAGAAGAACAGGTCCAAGAGAGAAGGAAGAGACACAGGAAGGGACAGTGAAAGGCACCCATGATTAAAAGCACTGGAGGACACAGCTGTCAGACATCAGTGATATGATGTATCCTCTCAGGCAGTGCTCTGCCAAGGCCCACAGACCTGAAGCACATGTGAGCATTGCTGTTACTTCTCTAAGTGATCTCAGGCTACCTTTGAGTGAAGCTCCAGAAGCCTTCTGGCAATGAACGGATTTAGGAACCTGACTGTGACCTGGATACAGCTAAGGCTGGTGGCATGTAGCAACGTGCTCATACAGAGCATGCTGGTGATGCTGTGACAGGCCTCATTGGGGTTTTGTTATAGTACATTTTTCTGTTTTAAAACTGCAGGGAACTGACATTTGAAGAAAAGAGCAGGGATAGTTTTCCAAGCTCTCAAATACAGCTCCTGCAGCCTAATTTGAGCCCCTGCAGCCTAGGTGCTACAACACAGCCTCTAATGACATACCCATGTAAACGCCTGATAGTTCAGCATGGACCTATGCTGAGGATGAATCAGGAATCAGGGTCATATAATGAAAAAACAGAAGCCCAAGTCTGTGATTTCTTGCAGAAGCTGTAAGTGATGTAGGGAAAAGGGGAGCACAGTGCAGAGACAAAAAGATGATTTTGTGATGATACAATGCGGAGCTGTCCTAGAGAACTAGGACTCGTATGCTCTTACAAGAAATGTGCCAAGTCATGAAAACCAGATTTCCCACAAAGGGCTACTAATAAGGTCTCCCTGCTTTGCTGGAACACTGTGTGAGAGCCCTGCAGTGTGATATGATGGGCGCTTACAAATGTTACCAAAATTGAGTGTGACTTGTGCTTGCTGCAGGTGAAAATATGTGAATCAGAAGAGAGGGGCAGGAAAGACTCAGGCAATAGGTATCCTACACTGAAAACCCCAAATTAATTTCTGGCCTTAGTCCGTCTGTCTCAAGCTCTTACCTGTGCAGTCACAAGATCATGAGACACGAAAGGTATTTTGAAAAGACTAGGGGCATCTGGTAATTTCTGGCTTTCTAATACATCTCTTCACGTGGCAGCAGGGTTGCAGAGATGAACAAGGACTTTGTGAAGTGGTCCGACACTATCTGTCATGCTAAATGCCACAGAACAGTCCATAAAATGTCTTTCTAGGCCATCAGGGGAGTTTTGTTCTTCTGCCTTTTTTTCATCTTGTGTGTGCATGGCTCTGACATGTCTTTCTGTACCTGAACTGTTTTTTCCAGAATTAGCTTGTTAAGGTCTTCATGCTCTTAGCTCAGTTAATTTTCTCACGGACTTACTCCTTTCCCATCATCATTCAAACTACTGCAATTCAGGGAGAGAGCCAGTGTTTCAATTATGTCACACATCCCTGGTCAACATAAAGAGTCATCTCTCTACCAGTATGTCCTTCTCTCTGTCTTGAAAGCCTATTTGCAAGCTTCCCTGCCAGCATCATCCTGCTGCCTGTGCAGCCATCCTCCACCAAAAACTGTGAGAGTGGAAGACCTGAGCAAAATAAGAGCTACTGAAGTAAGGAACTATTATAAGAAATGAGAGCAGCAGCCCTAATCCTTACCTTGACCTCACTAAAGACTTGTCCTCACCCCAAACAAGGGTGCATGCCCTGGAATGACCTGGCGCTTGGAGAAGTTCCCTTTCCAGACCTTGTATTTAAAGGCCTGCCAGAGATGATGAAAAAAGAATACCTATTCCTTCTCACACTGTTTATTTCTATTTCGGTATAGATCCCTGTGTCCAGTAACTTGAGTATTGTACCAGTGGATCCACAAGCTGTAGGGATGGATTTGCAACTCAGTATCTTCCCCCTTACCCCAGTGACTCGGCTTTTCGGACCATTCAGACTCACTAAGTCCTTAACACCTTGTGTTTTGGAGCAGGAGTTCAAGTATGTACTAACCCTTTACCTTTTTTCCCCACCTTTTTGATTGCTTTCTTCCTCACAGCATGCATCCAATGTGCTGCTTCAAGAATAAACAGTCTCAATATTTTCACTATTTCTTTCTTTCTTGTTAGAGATGCTCAAACTCTTCCTGATTCCAAAATACTGTTTTTAGGATGGCTGAGCAGAAACACACACTATGTTCCAGACAACATACTACTGATTTAGGATGACTTCACAGTTTTTTTGCCTGCATTTTAATCTCCCTGAACTTTTGTTTGCCTTTGTGTTGCTATCACCACACTGCACAGCTGGCTTAATTCCTGTTCCCTGCAGTGATGCTAAGTCATTTTTCCCCTGTGTCTCAGCTTTTCTACCTTCCTTTTAATCTTTCATAGTGTTTTTGCAGGAGAAATCTGAATCATTTTCCCCTGTTTTGTATTTGGGAAAACTGAGATCCAGAGAAGTGAAGCTGCTAAACACAAGAGCAGGAGAATTGGGTCCTTCTCCAGGGTTCTGTTCCCTGCAACAAGAGCATCTTCATATAGGCAGTTCTACTGAACACATTAGAGAGCATGCACCAGAAATCAGTGAGGATCAATATTACACCCCAAAATACACTGCAGGGGAAAAAAACGTGGTCAGGAGCTGCAGTTCCAACACAATATTACAGTTCTGAAATATGGTCCGTTCCTGCAAGCATTGAAATGAAGAAGAAAGTTACATAAATCACCAGTCTCACATGCCAGACTATTCATCAGATGTTTTAAATGTTGGTGTCAGTATACAGACTTGCGTCTTCATCCCATTATCCTCCTTTTCCAGCAAATTGTTTTTCTAGAACTAGCTTGTGCATGTCTTCATGCTCATTGCTCAGTAATTTTCTCAGGAACTTACCCTCTCCTATTATCATCCAAACCACTGTAACTTACAGAGAAGGCCAATGTTCCAATTTTGTCACATGTCCCTGATCAATGTGAAGAGTCACCTCGCTACCAATCTATCACTTCTGACAATTTCTTCTCCTGGTGAGTCTCACTCATATAAGGAGCTTGGAACTAAAAAGGGGAAGAGCAAAAAGTGATTTTAAAAAGCAATTTTAAAATGTGCATCTTTTCCCTTAAGGTACCCTCTCAGTTTTAAGTTCTGAGCTGTGCATAGCATGTAGAGTGTCCTGTATATATGTCCTAGTCACCCCAGGACACATAGAAGAGCAGAGATTAGAGAAAGAAACAATGAAATATAAGAATGGGAACTTCTGGGGTTTCAATTTGGTTTCTAAGCTGTATTAATTCTAAGAATTAATACAAATGAAAGCATTAGGAAACGTTTCACTAATAGTAAAACCTTTTAGCTTAATAAGGACAGCTTAGACAACACATTCAGATACAGGAGAGATGGTTCACATAAAATTTCTATAAAAATTGTCCCCTGAGCCTGGTTCTATCTGTGTGTCTTCACAGCTTTCAATTAACACTGCAGGTAGGCAAAGAAACACTTTCAGCTCATTATCCTCTTTTCAAATAGTGGTGGACATAAGATATTTAGCTGAAATGGCCCTTTGTAGATCTTTTAAATTCCATTATCATTAGGAAGACAGGCATCCAAAAGAGATATTGTTTTCCTTACATAATAGTTTTATCTTCTGCAGGGTAGAAGCAGCTCTCTGCATTAATTTAAGGTTTGCAATATCTGTGCTGCTGGAAAAATCTATCTGAAATGTTAATCTTCACAGCAATGATGGACTGAAGCTGAACTCAGGCACTTGACTTATGGAGGCATAAATAGGAACATTACTGGATCAAATATTCATCAGCCTCCCAATGAAATAAAAAATGGTAAATAAATCGAAGTATCTCTGGGTGATCATTCCCATTATCTGGCTATACAACATAAACAGAGAATCACTACAGAAAGTTCGTCATTAGCTGTTAATTGAAGGCACTTTCAGAAAGTGCTGCTTAAGACTTGAAAGATTGACTGTCTTTCCAATCACTACCTAATGTGTATGTTAGAGCTGTATTATAAAGCAGTCTCATTAGAACCCTGCCTCCAGCACTACTGCTCAGAGAGAGCTTCTGATGCTTTAGATGAAATTCACATTTGAAATAGCTCATCTACATACAGCCTAACCCCTGGGCACATCTTAGGTATACTTAACTGCATACAGATCTATCTAAGCTGACGCTCATGTTGTAGAAACACAAGATACCTCCATGCATTGTAATGACATCAAAAGAGGCAGCAGAGTCCTGGCCCATGGTGATGTACAATCACACGATGTGCCGACGACACACATCATAACCATCAGCCTGTAAAAACTGAGAGCAGCCACCTCAGGACATGATTTTACGTTTGTTTGCTCTTTACTGCTCTTTCATGTACCTTCTTTTGCTCTTACCATCTTTCTAGCCTAATTTCCAGACCTTTTATTTTCACTCACTAATGGGAGCCTGTTAGTGTTGAAGAGGATCTCCTGTTGAGATAATAATTTCTAGATGAGACACAATACTTCCCACAAAGCAGCCAGCCTCTACCTACCTGTAACATGCTCTAACCTGATAAAATGTGAAGGCTTTCAATTTAAAGTGGATACACTTCCACTTAAACTTTTCTCTGCCTCTACAATCGTTGAAGTAAAAATCCATGTTGTACCTACTTTACCTCCAAAGCAATGTTTTCAATCTAAGTTATAGAGCCATCTATGGTAACTCAAAATTGGGCATCATCACAAGAAAATGGTGCAAACTGCCTACAGAACCACTGCTTTTAATTGAGCAGTGTGATGTGGGGTGATCCTGAGACAGCACACAGGGAGCCTAAGCCCAACAGAACACAGCCACAGAAAATTAAACAGGGTCATGGCCAGAAAACACCCACAACAACTCGAGTGGCTCACCTATAACAGAGAGATCAACAGTTTAATTGTAATCTGTGTTCCATACAGAAAAGGCATTTAGCTATCAGAAAGCACCCAAAGGACAGTCATGAGGATGGTGAAAGTCTGCAGGGGAAAGCTTTATGAGGAGTGGCTGAGGTCACTTGTCTGTTCAGCCTGGAGAAGAGGAGACTGAGGGGGGAGAGCTCCTTGTAGCCTACAACATCCTCATGAGGGGAAGCAGAGGGCAGACAGTGGTCTCTTCTCTGTTGTGCTCAGTGACAGGACGTGAGCAAATGGCTGAAGCTGTGTCATGGGAGGTTTAGGCTGGATATCAGGAAAAAATTTTTCACCCAGGGGGTGGCTGAGCACTGGAAAAGGCTCCCCAAGGAAGTGGACACGGCCCCAAGCCTGAGTTCAAGAAGTGTTTGGACAGTACTCTAAGGCACATGGTATGAATTTTAGTATGTCCTGTGAATAGCAGGAGCTGGATTTGATGATGCCTCTGCTTCTCTTCCAACTCAGCTTATTCTCTGATTCAGTCTGCACAGCCACTAGAATATATTTCAGATGAGAAGAATGACACTGAGATTGTGTTGTTTAATCATATGATAGCAGTGTGCATCTACCCCGTCTCTGTTTTTTTATGCTTCCACTTCTGCAGTAGTTGCAAACATTTGAAGCAGAGCAATAGGAAGCACTGAGCATACACCTGTGCTTACACAGAGACACGTAATTCACTCAAATTTCCACTTCAGTAATTTTAGAATTATACTACTCTTGCAGAATTTAAAATCTCAGCAGAATTGATTTGATCAGAAACTAATATTAAATAGCACAAACAGTACTATTTAGAGCCATTTACCTCAATTCCTCCAAGAGCTTTTCAGATACTACTCCCCAACATTATTTAACAGGGCAGGGTTCAGGGTGTTTGTCACTGACTGCTTCTGAAGCTTCCAAAACCACCTGTATGGCTGAACTCCAGTTTGAGCTGCTAGTTCTCAGGTCCAGCTTTTACATAAGGCAAATCACAAAGATAACTGCCTCCTGCCATCAGGCCTATAATAACCCTGAGCTGCTGACAGTGACCCCTGCACAAAGAAACAATGTGTGGCATCTTAATTACACATTAATTAATGCCAAACATCTTCATTTACAACCATGCCCAGAACCTTGTACCCCAACACTCACACAAATATTTTGGTTATCATTCTGTATTTCCATCACACAGGTATCCAGTTGGATTAGCACACCATGTTTTAACTCCAGACACAAAAAGTACACCAAGTAGAACAGGAGCGTGTATTGTGGTTTGTGCAGAGCCAAGATGTACCTCACAAAAGCGCGGCTGTGTGGAGAGCACAGATGCTCAAGCTGCATCCTTCCTTCACTTCACTTTAACTCCTCACTGTCTCTACTCCCTGACATATCCAGCAACTCCTGCACTGCACTAGCTTTTCCTGAGGCTATACATTTCTTCTGAAATGAGTATCATTTCCCAAAGGCTTCCACAACTAGCTTAGGTCTTACACCAGCAATACAGTTTTCAGGAGGCAGTTATCACAGTGAAGGTGTCTTAAAAGAGAAGAATGCAGTCCACTAACAACCAGCAATCAGGGCCTCTCACTGAGCCCCTGCCAGGAGGAACTCCTGCTCCTTCTGTCAGTGTGACCCCTTGAGACTCCTATCTGCAGGTGATGGACAAAAAGAAGAGTTTGGAAAATCACTTTTCAGTCACATCCCCACAGAGAGTATGAACTAATAGAGGCAGGTGAACATAGTCTACAGCAGTGATTTGAGTCAAGACCTCAGCTATTCAGGTGAGACTATTACTGCTAACACAAAGTATTCTCCCTTCCACCACAACCAGTTGTCAGGCTGACAAGTCTGACATTCACCCACAAATTGTGACATTTGCTCGCATAATGTTTTTGCATTTCCTCTATCAATGGCACAGTTCAGCTGGCATGCTGCTTTTTCCTTGAAAGAGGAGGGATACGGTTTTTCTGGACGCATAGGAAGCTTTATCATCTGATTACCTCCTTCAAGCCATGGTGCTCACCTGCCCAGAGAGCCTGAGCAGCAGCTGCACTCCCTGGAGAGAAAGAAAAAAGTTGGGATCACACTACTCCTTGCATACACAAGCATCTCAGTGCTTACTGCTGGGACCACAACTGCATTGACTGGCCCTTAAATCTGGGACTCAGCTTTGTGAAGCCACTGCAGCTGGGCTGTGCTGATTCACAGATGCTGCTGGCACAGGAAAGGGAGGGAGCTGGAGCATCTCATGTCATATTCAAGACGACTGTCACAAAAACACCACTGGTGAAAAAACCAGACTTTGTGAGCAAGAGACTCCTACATCTGTTTAAGTCCATGAGGTAAGAGGCTACATGGCTCTGCCATGTGCAGACTCATCCCTGCTTCAGAAGCAGGAGTTTCAATGTTACCTGAGCAAGCTTTGTTATATGCAAACAATAAACCTACTTAAACCCTGTCAAGACACCAGGATCTAAGAACAGCAAAAAAGCCCCATCAGCATGGAGGAAGCTTCTTTCATCCCAGCCAGTGTGAGAACCATCTGTTAAGAAATTCACTTATGTTGTTGGAGTAACAATGCCACAGCTGTTCTCCACGAATTAGAAAGAAAGCCAAATCTAAAAGAATTTTGTGTGCATTTCAGAAGACAGTTAAAGAGACTCTCTTCCTTTTTATTGCATTTCAAAATGATATAAGGAAGGAGATGGCACTGGCAAACTCCTATTTTTTCTTTGGAGAAAACAGGAAAGCACATCACTTTAACCCAAACCTCACCATTGGTCCTCTAAATTTCATAACCCAAGACATTTCAGTTCATACCCATTCTATCCAGTAACAGATAATTTGAGAACTGCATTAGGGTATTGATCTCTGTGTGCTAACTATACCTCCAAAACAAACTACAAATCCATTTGGTACTGAACACTCTGCAAACAGAAGTGGACATAAGCAAAACAATGCATAAGGTTCTTCAACCTGCTCCCAGCAAAAGAAGTGCTGACCTAGAGGTCTTATTTTAGCCAGGTGAAAGTTCCTCTGCTGTTTCTGTTTATTTTAATGACTAGGGCAAGCCTCATGCAAACTGGCATCCATTCAAATCTTGTACAAGGACAAGATGTCAGCTTTAAGAATGTCCTGTGCCCAAGCCAACTAATGTAATTCCTGAAGACCCCACTCAAACCATCTCCAGTGGCATCTGAAATGCCCCTGCCTCCCAGTGCAGCGAGCAGATGAACAGTCTGTATTCAGACTGTTGGCGCCAGATGTCAATCTCAGCCAGCGTGATGACTTCTTCACAGCAGCCAGGACATGAAAGATTTAGACAGTGAGTACTGTGAATAATTTTCTACTCTCTTTGCCTGGATGCATGTGGTCCTGACCCCTACCTGCTCATTTTCTCCCGTGACTTTGCCACTCGTGTTTCTGCATGAACACTGTGATGAGAACCAGTGATGGCTGAAGGTGTGCCCCACAGTCTCTAATTAGTACAGCCAGCAAAGTATTTTCATAAAGCAGCAAACCTGGACCATCAGGATGTTACCCTGCATAAGGAAAGGGCTTAAAATCCAAGCACAATTGTGGAACACTCAAATTCTAAATTATAATAACTATTTTGCTTTTTTTTTTTTTTTTTTTCTTCCTTGCAGATACCAAAAGCATGGCCAAGACTAATTAAATCCTTTCAGGAACACTGCCTAATAGACATTGTTAAGGCATAGATGAATTACTTTCCCTCAAAACCTGACTAATGTGGAAAAGTCTGGAAACGGAAATGTTAAAAAAGAATAAACATGGAAGCATGCAATAATTAATTAAAAAAAAAAAAACCCTTGAAGTGTTCTGCTTTTAAGAAACTGTCCTCTCAACTTCATGGACTCACAGAATGTTACTGGATGTACAGGCTGTGCAGCACCATAAACTGTAAAGATCAGGGCTACTATTCCAAGCTAATGGTGCAATTTTCCACAGGGTGGTTTTCATTTACAATTCACTTATTGTATCTGGAAGTCTAATTATAGCCAAGTACATTTTTGGGTTGTTCAAGGTATCATAAAGAACCAAATAGCTTAGAAAGGCAGCTTTAACTTTATATTTAGAAACATTTGCTATCTCAGGTGGCTTCTCCCTAGCACGTTTATAAGTTCCCCAATATACCTTTCAGTATGTTGTAAAAACAAATTATGACAACCACAGAGTGATTCATAGATACAATAAGAAAAGGGGGAGAGGAGTCTGGACAAATCTGAGATGCAGAGCATCTGTATATTCATAAGCAAAGTGTCTTCTAGTAGAAATAAAGATAGACAAGGAATATCTGCACTTGATTCCCAGAAGGCCCATTAAACACAAGGCAACAATGGCAATTGGTCCCCATTTCCCCACATATGAGATGAGAACAGTTTACCTGTCCATGTCAGAAAAATGCTGTGCACTGGCAGCCACCATCCCAGTGTAACCTGACAGTTACTACCCACTGGAACAGCTAGAAATGCTTCTCCAACCACTCCATGACCCCAGGTAACACTGACACTCCAGACCCTCCAGTGCTGCTGGCAGCAACCCAACCTCTTCTAGGAAGTCACTGGGAGCAGCCTGCAGTGATGGGGACAAGGCAGGCCATCCTGCAGATCCTCCAAGTTACACCAGCAAGTGAAACAAGAAGTTCACCATGATGGGGCACAGCCAACACTGTTCCTTTGCAGCTAGTTTGGTGAGATCAAGAGCAAAATTAGTAGAAGGTATGTTTCATAACCAATTTTTTTTAATATGGGCTCTGCTATGGCAGAATTCAGTCTTTATGAAAATCTGTTGTTTTCTGTTCAAAGAGTATTTTAATACTCTTGTATATTATCTTCTCTCTTGTTTATTATCTTCGCTGAACTGGAAACAAATGTTTTCTACTGTCTCACAAGTTCTCCAACTCTAATTTGTCTCCTTGTAGGAGGACTATGAAAACAATGTTAGACACAGAAAACAGCACCTTAAATTTAAAAGGCCCAGAGTCAGTTGTTCCAAGGTTAGTGGAAAGGTCATAAATAAACAGTAGAATGAAAAGATGAATTTTCTCTTACTTCCAGGAATTTAAGAGTTAACCCTTTCCTACTGCTGTCCCTAAAGTGGATATCAAGGAGCAGGGCTGAGCAGCAAATATTTCTGATCGCTTTATTTTCTGGCCCATATCATTGAAAGTTATTTTTCCTGTAAAACACACATGGTTGTAACTGCCATTGCAGAATATACAAGCAAATACCAAATATCAAGTCTTCTAAAGACTCTCTCCCTCTTTCCCTGCTAGCATGTCTGGATGTTGCTTCAATCATCCTAATGACATGGATGATACAGATAAACTCTCTTTAAGGACATTTGTCACAAATACCCTGTGAACAGTCAAAAAAAGGAGGTCAGGAGTCTACTTAAAAAAGAAAGCAGAGCTGGACATAAGCACAAGATCAGACACCAACCACATCTTCTGAATAATTCTGTGTGTGGCTGCCGAATCCTCCTGCTGCACTGCTGCAAACCCTGACCTCCTGTCCACCACAAATGCAGCTCTGCATGCCAGCACTGCAGGGGACAACCTGGTCAGGCTGCATACAGGCTCAGTCAGCATGAGGACATGGCTTGGGGAAGAGTTCCTTCCTTTTTCATGCTGGTTTTTTTTTGCATTCTGTATAAGTAGATACATTGAGGATGGCTGGTTTTTCCGTATTGTGATTTTATCAGTACAGAGCTTCCACGCTTAAGTCACAAGATTGCAGACCATTCTCTGCTTGCAGTGCGCTAAAAAAACCTGAAGAAAAACCTTTTCTTTCAGTGGTATGTTGCTCAAACTTTACATTTAATGCACTTCTGCAACCCACACAGGGCCCTCACCCCTGCCAAAACAAAATGAGTAAGAAGAGAATGTAATACCTAAGTTTAAGTTCTTCTCTTCCCATAAATAATAATAATTAACTTCTCTATACAATAAACATTTAAAATATATGTTTGCATTTAACATCTTTTGCATTATTCCCATTAGGCAGCCTGTTTAAACCAACAGAATATTGCAGAGATCATGGAAACCAGCTATCTTGACCCTTACAGCAACAAAAGTGAGAAATTCTGAATCCTAAAACTGTACTAAAAACATTTACTAAAAAGAAGAAAGAAAAATTCTGACTCTGCAACCTGAAAAAATATTGGCTGTAGCCTAATAAAGCAAGCTAGAAGTTGAACAATTTCAAAAATTCTGTCACTGTTAATTAGGAAAGTTTAACAAGAGATTAAAATTAAAATTCTTACACGTTTCAACATAAGCAAGGGAATTAAGAGAAGCTATCAAACATATTAGTGCCTGCCCCACTAAACAGGCCACGGCAGATGGAGAGGCTGGAGAAAAAGCAAAGATGGCCAGAGATTCTGGACAGAGCAGTGCTGTCAGCTCTCCCTCCTGTGGTGTCCATGTATGCAGTGCTCCTGGATGCAGGGCATTCCAGAACTTGCCAAGGCACTATTTTATCTGTGATAGAATACTCTCTTGGTAGAACATGAACTAGCTGTGTGATGAAACAATGCCTCGCTGTTCTCATACCTGCTCTAGCTCAGCTCTGCTGACAGCAGGTACCAGCAGTGAGTGCAGAGCACTGAGATCCACCTGCTTTAGGCATAGAGGAGCCTAAAGCTCACCTTAGGCTATTGCTACATGGTACTCACACACAGAACAGCAACTGAGTGACTATTCATCCATCATCCGTGGCGTGTAAATGACTACTTAGCATCTCTCCAGTAACATTTTGCAGAGAAGACTCGGTTTATTCCAAACGGACAGCACAATCGGCTCTCAGTGCTTAAACTCACTTGAACCTAACAAGTTTCTTCTGTGTAATTTGCTATGACATTTCTAAAGACCATCATCTCTGCCACACAAATCACCTCTGCAGGCAAAGAACCAGCCACACATTCTAGGATAGGTACTTCTGCTCTGAAGTTGTTTATTATACAGCTTTATACAGCTGTTAGGTTAAAACTTCTCTGCAAGATTAGCTAAAGCCGAGCAGATTGTCTTTGGAGCTAGCTTCTTCAGTAGTTAATGCTGCCTTGCATGTCACAAAACACTAGGCCATTTTATGCCTGCAGTGTTGTTGTCCACGTTTTCATCCAAGGCTCCTGCAATTTTTCCATCTCCAGACTGGCCATAGTGCTGCTTCATAACACGACTGGCTTCCAACTAATCAGCAAAAAGAAAGCAAGGGTTTTATGAAGCCATTATTCAATTCTTCCTGAATTATCTCTGAGCCTGACTTTTTTAAAAAGTCAGTGTAAAGTAGTTGCAGATAACATTGTTGCTAGCAGACTCCAGCAGATAACTTTGAACAGCTAAAATCACGTAACTGACTTTCTGGAAAGTTTTAGGGACATAATACCCTGGCCACAATGATAGGCAACAGACACCAATCTCAACTGCAGCAGTTAACAGAAGTTTAATAAATAAAAAAATATTTCTTTCAAGCTTAGAGTATCTTTAATTGGATTCCCAGGCTTAAGGTAGAGAACAAGAAATGCAGGGAAAAGAAATGAAAATGCTAGAGATTAAGTAATTTTAGAACCAACCACATGCTGTTTGGTTACAGGTGATGGGTGACCTTTGCTTTATTCTCAGCTAGCAGGAAATTCCGATCTGCATTAATAAGCAGAATATTGTTCACTCTTCCAACAGTGTTTACTTTAAAGGCTTTCCTGCACATATAGACTTCAGTCATTTTCTGTGCACTTCTTCACACTGTCTGCTCATCTCAGCGCATTTGAATCAGTGAAGTGGTTTGCAACAGCAGTAACAACCATGTGGCTGCTCTCTCAAATGAAACATTCCACTTAGAAAGTTTTAAATGAGAATGGAAAAGGAGGGATCCTTCACCCTTCATAGCCATTCTGCAACAGGCATTTCCAGATGGTCACTGCTAAGAGGCAGTTACTTTTAATCAGGGATTCACCCCAAATTTTCTGAGATTATTTTAGCAATGAAGGATTTAATGTATGATTAGATGAAGACAAATGGGGTGCCATTCATTGCAGACATACAGTTCTCATTAAATTCAATAATGGCTGTACACAGATGTGACCAGACTTCCAGATTTTGACTGCAACTTGCTAAAATATGTTTTCAGCTACGACCAAGCATTTAAACAGGAAGCTGCAGCACAGTGACAAATCAGTGTCTTTAAAAGATAACTGGAAGGAGGTCCTAAATTAATTTTATAGAAATATTCTTCTGGTTGTTTTCTGTACTGCAGAAAGCCTGTCTGTGTGAGGTACAAAAGTGTTCTCCACTTGACTAGAAAAGTCCAGTCCCATCTAACTGGAAGTGATGGCAATGATCCTGCCCACACAGCACCTTCTCCCTGCTTTCCCCCCACACCCATGGCATGCTGCTGTCTCCAAGAGTGGCTGCATTTCTGCAGCACGGAAAGCAGGTGTCACTGTAAGAAGAGCTGAACGAGTTCTGTGGGTACCTAACTACAAAGAAACAAGTGGAATTTAGCACAGTATCCAGTAATTTTATGGCTTTCTATCAGATAGCAAGGGAACATTGTTTGGATGCTGGAAAGCCAATCCAAGTCACATGAAAACATTTCTGTTTGACAATGGACCCAGGCTGGTGTTTTGGTTACAAGCACAAACTCTTCACCTCATTTGGGAACATCAAGTGTCATCTTTCACACCTTGGCTACCCCTCCTCCAAGAACAGGCTGGTGGTTGCAAATCGCCCATTCCTCTCTGTCCTACTGCACATTTGACAGCTGTTGACTCAGAGCGAGGGAGCACTCCTTCCCTCCTTTTACTGGCTAAGAAGGATCACTGGCTGGCTCAGGTTTGCAGAAACCTCATGAGGTCACCTAGTCCAATTCCCCCTGCTCAAAAAAGGCCACCTAGAGCTGGATGCCCAGGACCACAATGAGATGGCTTTTGAATATCCTCAGGCCTGGAGACTCCACCTGCGTAGGAAATCTGTGACCACGCTCCACCAGAGACGATCACGTTTCCATTGCTGCCCCACTACCTGTATTCATCTTCCAGAGCAAACTGAGGCATGCAAGCAAGTGGTTGCTCTGCTGCCCTAAAATGTGGAGGCCTTCCTTAAAGAGGTCACCAGTGAAAATTCCTGCAGCAGGGTTGAGTACAGGAACTCTGGCTTACGCTACATCTGAGGCATTCAACTCCCATAAGTATACACTCTTCTTTCTTTCTAGTAAGAAGACACTGAACCAGCTAGGGAAAACAGCCAATTAAACATTTCCCTGCAGGTCATAAGCATAGCTAGAAATTCTTAATTAACAAGTTAAAACCCATTTACAAAAGGCTTATTAACAATTTTAGGACTGGTATACTCAGCTTGCCAACCAGAAAATAGCTTGAAACACCATATGGGAGTCACCAGATTTTCCTTTTGTATGTGTCTCAGTTCATATACAGCAAGTTTCAGAAGGAAGCATTTAACTTGCTGAAAGTTTATTTATCTGAGGTTTTTTTTTTTAATAAATAAAAGAGCTTTTAAAGCTGTAGTTTATAATTGGTTTTGGAAACTATGACAAGGTATTTACTGTCCAAGACAGTGACTTCAAGATTTTGACTCATTTAAGTATCAGTGGCTTTATCTGATCATCAAAATGAAAGAGCAATTGGATTAAAAAAACCTATTCATCCATTTGTCAATTCATTTCTTGAGATTAATTCTCAAGAAATAATGTTGTAAGGCACTGATGAAGTACAATGCAGCTTTTTACCTTGGTGTCCTGGTTTAAATTGTAGATTTTATGAACTATTGTGTATGTAAGCCAACACAAAAAGAAAAAGCAGGATAGAACTCAGTCCCTAATAGAGAGATGACCACATCTACGAGAAAAGCAAATTTTCACGTGAAAGCAATGAAACCCTGACCCATTTGCTTCCACATGCGAGGTAATGCAGTGCTGTCCTCCAACTGCAGACAGATAGGACTTTCACGGCATCTTGAGCTCAGCCCACCAGCAAGCACAGTGAGAACAGATGTTCTGAGTACTTCTGCTAGAGTAGAGAAAAGAATTGTGGGCAGCAAAAATTAACAACACCAGCTCTGCTTTACTCTGCTGATTTTGGAACAGTCTGAATAGCAGCTATCAGCTACTGAAAAAGACAAATCTAAAAAACGATCAGGGAAAAAGACAATGGAAATTCTCTCTTGTTCACAACCCAGACAACATGGCTTCAAAGGTACAATGCTCCTTCTGTCCAGGAATAAAACCAGATAGAAGATCAAACTCAGATGTCTTATTTTCTGTAGACACTGACTAAATGGAGCTCCAGCATATTAAAGAGCAAGATCACTTCAGCAGGAATTGTGACATATTGTAATTCCAGCATGACCCATGGCAGACAATTAAATGTCTCTCCCCTACTCTTTAGCTCCAGCTCTGAGGTATCAGATGCACAAGTCTGTTTCATGAGCTTTATACGAACTCCAAAACTCCTTTGCTACTCCTCCTCTCTGTAACTCTCCCACACAGAAAGCCTGTGTCTGAGTTGTCTTGTGCCTTTTTTTTCAAAGTCAGACAGGTGTGCAATATTGGAGAAAGGAGAGAAATAGACTTCAGAGAGAATGAACATGCTCTGTTGACCTCAAGCACTGCACCTCCTCTCCTCTCCACTTCCCATCATCCTCAGCCAGCTCAGAAAATGCTGCTTCATTCTGGCTATGAACAGTCAGTAAGAAGGACCCCAGGAGGATGAACATTTACAGATTACAACTTACATTTCATAACTCTATCTGACCAGAATGAGATGAGCTTCCCCTGTACTGCAGTGTTACAGAGGATAGCTCTGAAATTAAAGATAATGGGATAAAAGCCATATCCACCAAGACCCTTCCTTCCCTGTTTGAATGAAACAAGCAATTAGTGGTTAGCACAACCACCTCCAGAACTGCAGGCTGGTGACAGAAATAGGAGAGGTGCCCTGGGCTGTGCAGAGAGAAGAGCTTGTCTCCACAGGGATAAGCAGAGCACAGTAACTGCCTTCCCTGAGGTGGCCAAGCCAACGAAGCTCAGTGTGCCAGGGCTCAATGTGTAAGTGTTATGTGGTGGAATGACTCTTTTTAGTCCCCAGCATCACCTTCTCTTCTGACTGTCAGCATCTGTCCCACCCTTGATTTGGCTACTGCTTTCAGAGTCTCTCTAAAGGCTGGAAATATTTAGGACTTCCTTGCCATCCACCATACGAGAACATGTTTGCACCAAATTCCCAGGGTGTGAAACATGCTGAGATCATTACCCAGCCCTACTGTGAGAGGCAGATGGTTTGCACTGAATCTGCCTGGTAGGCTGCTAGTCACACCCTTCCCTGCCCATGCCAGGTAAGGGGCCTGAGGAGGGACTGGTCACAAAGCCAGGCTGCCACGGCACCGCTCTCCCATGGAACGCACACACACAAGCAAGGACAGGTGACAGATCCATGTGCATGGGCACAGTCACTGACCTTTATAACAGAACATCAGAGCTGCAGAGGTGAATACATTTTTATTTTTATTTAGATTTTCAAACGAATTCATACAAGGAAAAGAAGGAACTCTGCTAATGACAATGGAGCACAGCAGGACCTGAGTGGCTGTATTGTTATGATGTGGCGGTAGCCGACTCATTTAAAGAGTCTGAAACACCAGTGCAGGTTTCTCCAACACTGTTCTTCTCCTAAACATATCTTCCATTCCATCCAAGTCTGTGTGAGAGAAGGAAGAGCCAGCATTATTGTAACTAATCTGTTCTTAGATTTTTTTTTAACTCACCTTCCACCTGAAAGAAATCACAACTTACAATTAAAAAAAGAAACAAACCAATCCCCAAAAAGACACAGTAGAAGAACCTTGACAACCATTATATAGAGGAACATTGGGCTACTGGGGACAATAGCAGATGCATCAGAGAGCTGGAGACAAAGAAACTAAAGTACAGGGTGGAAGGGACAAGCTTACAGACTCAAAAAGAAGATGAAAGTTAACAACACATGATGCTTTCACAGGGGCCTTTTCTGAACCATTTCATATCATTCTGACTCCACGTGCTGTGCTACCCTGTTACCGTTATCGTAACAAAAGACACTGACTCTAAAAGCTGGGTTTGCAGAAAATCTACTTTTACTACAAGTTCTTCTTCTTTTATACAATGTTCTGATCCAGATGGATCGGACTGGTCAACTAATCAATACATTCTACTTGGTTGGCTGGCCAGCTCAACCTCTTAGAACAAGAAGATAGAAAGTAAGAAGAAACAACATCTGCAGGTTGTTTAGACTATAAACTATCATTGTTTATATTAAACTGCTTAGAGCCTCACAAGCTGATCCTGGGAAAACTTCGTTTTTCTCACTCTCTGACTAAGCTATGGTAGCCACACTACCCTGTGGTCAAAGTTCACCCTTTGTTAACATGCTTTGTGCCTTGCAAGTTGTTATCTGGTGGTTGTTTGATGACACCAATTCACAGTCTGATTTTTTCTTTTAAGATCAACCTCTCCTGATTTCCTTCTAAAATGTAACATGCTGTTGCCTGACTAGGAAAATTAAAGAAACTTGGTTACATAAAGATTTGTTTGCTTACCCTTCAATACCCCTCCTAGAACACCACTGTCAAGAAGGAGAAAGCATGGCTTAGACGCAGAGTGCATGGTCCAATTTGCAAGCAGCTGACATGCAAACCCCAGCCTGCCTGAATTCCACTCATCCTTTCTACAGTGGGACATTCGTTTCGGCCTTTCCTACTCTAATGCTGTGTTTGTTAGTGAACTCTCAAATATGGCATCCTAACCATCTTTCAAAGGGAGCTCTAGAATTGGCTTGTATCAGACAACAAAATCGTATATCAAAAGGAAATAGACAGATTCACTGTTACATAAGCCTCCTGTCCCCCTGCAAACAAACTGTGTCATGGAGAGAGGATCTCCAATCATTATCTCATGACACACTTCCAGGTTTCCATATGCTGCTGAAAATATGCTATCATTTTCCTGTGTGCCACAGAGGTGCTTCAAAGTAGTACTTAGCTCACAGCTAAGCAGGGCATCCTGGGCATTCACCTGCATTCCAATCAAGATGAGGGAAGAGTGTAAGAGCATTTACCTCTAGAAATCTGAACAATACTGAATAACTGAAACTTCATGGGCTTTTGTGCACATGCCTAAAATCCTGGAAGATATTACTGAGAGGTCTCCCAGGGACACCTTTTCTCTCTCCTTCCCCACCACACATAAAGCAAGACACAGCCTCTGTATTAAAGTCCTTTGCAACTCACCTGAAGCTATTAAAATGCATATTTTTAATTTCTAATTAGACTCATTAGATACAGATGTGCTTCTTCAAGCCAAATCATGCATTTACAAGGGTCACCCGACCAGTCCTCCACAGAAATTAAAGCATGGCTCTACATTTGGAAATCAGTTCTAAAAACATTATTGCAGAATCCAAAATCTTAATGGCCTAGACCAAACACACTCCACTTAAGTCCTCTAGGAACATCTTCTTGGTGAGCAGTATGCAATGTAACCCTGTGGCAGAATCCTTCCCCACACCCAGAACTGAACTGTTGAGTGCTTTTAAAGACTCACAGACATATTGTGGCAAACAGGGAATTGGCAGTGTCAGAGACTGCATGATTTGACCTGCACCACTTCAAATACAAGTGATGCTACACAAAGCAGGATGATGACCATCTAGGCCTGGACTGAGCTGCTCTTATAAAAAGACCACCTTCCCACCACAGCAGGTGAGAGCTAACCCAGTCAGAAAACTGGAAGAACACCACTATCATGAGACAGGACCATTCTCTGCTTGAAGTTCTTGGGAAGTCAAACTCATTCTTTGTAGTCTGGAATTCCCCCTCTTCATGCCCAGTTCTCTTCCTTATTTGCTCTGTACTACCCACTCAAAGTTTTTAATTCTCACAGAGAAAACCCAGGAAGGCTTCACTTCCTCAGATCAACCAGCCCTTGAATCATGGACGTGTTACTGGTAAAAATTTGCTGACTCCACAAGGGGTAGAGAGGCTCCTTGGAAAAACATGCCTGCCCTATGCAAAATTGTGACCCTTATCCCCCAGTTTCACACAGGGCACTGTACTGTTTCTATGGTGATGCTAAGAGAAGGGTTTTCAGGCCTCAGATTCCCCCCAAATTCATCCTATCCTACCAGCACTGTAGTAAGCCAGGACTAAATAAATTTATGGCTCAAGATTAGGATCAAAGCTATTGAATGAAGACACTACAATACAACGTAGACACTACTACAACAATACAATGATTGTTGGTCCATGGGCAGCTAGTTCTTGAAGGAAACTTTATGCCCCTTTCTATAGTGATTACATGAACAGGCATTATCTTATGGTAAGAAAAAATACAGCCGTATTGGAACAGTTGAGTCTTTATCAAAGAGCTTTATGAAACAGCAAGTAGTGCAAATACACATTTATTAATGAGAACAACAGAAACTCAGTCAAGAGGACATGCTGAAATAGAATGCTCCATAAGCTTTACAGAACAATAGACAGGAGACTTAGCTGTACTGTACTGATCAGAAGAGCATGAAGGCACAAGGCTTCACCAGGGTAGAATGACCTGTTACACAGAAATGGCAAGGGAAAACACATCTCTGCTCCCTCTAGCATATTCTTTGCAGCACTGGTTTTCATTGCTTTGAATTGCAAGGTAAAGACAGAAGGATGAGTTTAAGTGATTTATACCCCTATTAACATCAGTGTCTTAAAAATAAAATTAGCAAGCATGGAACATAAATTTAAGTTATTAACTTTCCATTTATGCATTAGTTTTTACTCTCAGGATTAGTCTTTTTTCATTTTTCAGACAAGGTTAACTTTCACTTTGCCACTAAATCTAGACTTATAGTTACTATTTCTGCTACTGGTATCAATCTGCGAAGAAAAGTAATAATCCATTGTTATACTTTCCAGACTCTGATGTCACAATAACATAAATCTGATATCCTGCCCCCTACAATTCCTACTCTGCTACTGAAACTATGGAACAGAAATAGGACATATAGCACACAAACACAGCTTTTAAAAAGCAATGAGAAGCCTTAAAAAGCAAGTCTTAAAAATCCTGCACATACAAGATTATAAATCCATTTTGAAGCAATGTGTTGCAAAATTCATCAGATTTCTGCCACAAATCCACAAGATCTCAGAACAAACAGGTCTCTGCCTTAGTCCTCTTTCACAGGTTGATCTAAAAAAAAAAAAAGCTTTCTTCCCTTATTCTCTCAACTTACCAATTGTGAAATTATTATTAATAAACTGAAAATCTTTCTCATGTCCCTGAAGTGAATTACCAAAAAAGATGGGGTTTTGCACGTCAAATCTAGGCACGAGGTATTCAGCTAGTGACTTGTCCAGTTTGCTAGTTGGATCATGAAGTGTGGACATCCATGGTTCTCTGAATGTTTTCTTTATACAGTAGAAATTTTCTTTCACACAGGTTGGAATATTTGTCTCAAATCTAAAATGCTGATCACATGCTTAAAATTGAATTCAATTATGTTAGCCAGCAAATTGCCTGGCAAGTTCCATGTTACCTGAAAGACATCACTGGGCAGAGACTGCAGCAATGACAACAGTATCATAATCCAAATTTCAAACTCAAGCATGTCTCTCTCTTTGTTCTTAAAAAGCGTGTGTAGTAATCACTACATTCCCTAATTTTGTAGTAGTATTCCCATAAATTTTCTCTACACTTTGATGTCAAAGTGTTTTTATGCTCAACTGTCTTTCACACAAGAACTCCAGAAGTGGCTGGTTTAAAGAAAAGTTGGAAACTGTCAAGAGAACAGGCTAACAACTAATTAGACACTTTTGAAGCCTCTGTCTTTGTTTCTAGGGAGCAGAAGTGTGTGTTGCTCAGATTGGTATAGAACACTTCTATATAAACCTAACCAGATCCTGCTCTTCTCCAGAAGCGGAAGTAATGCTGCTTATGCAAAGAAGAGGTAAAAACTACTTGTAGTCTTGAGTGTTTGTGTGAGAAACAACACTTTCTGCTTTTGAATTCTGTTCTGCTGACATCGAGGTGTTTAGAAATGCACTGCAGAACAGGCAAGTCTCAAGAAACCAGAGATTTCTTTAAGTGATTACATGAGTGACTTACGTCCCCATGAATGTGTCAACAAGATTTTCTCAAAAGTGTAATTTAAAATAGGGTAGCCAAAAAAGCTGGAAGTTGCTCAATTTTGAAGGCATTTTTTATGGTGCAATTGCTTTCGGTTTCCAACGTGTTGATTTCTATACCTGTACTGTGAAGCAGCCTGCCTGGACTGCATAACCCACCTTACAGGGACAAGAAAATCAGAGGGGTCTAGCAGAATGCAGAGGCCTCTCTCTCTGAAAATTCTGAAAAGGAAGGTAAATTTATGTTGAATTGTTTAGAAAAAGAAGTTTGTGCAGAGAGGACCACCCAAAGTGTTCTATTTAATAATCCCTAAAATGCTCATTCCATTTCACCAGATTTTAGTGGCAGATTTGCATCTACCACGGTTTCAGAAACTCTGGCCTTGGAAAAGATTTGACTTTTATGGGCTGTGGCTTTCTATCAGGAGTCTAGTTAGAAGTAAATGGCCTCTGGCACTTCTTTATCAGTGCTACTGCTTCCTAATGACAGCCTAATTGCTGTTTCTCATTCCACTGAACACCCGACAAGCCTGTGGCTCCCTCTTCTGTATGTGTCTGATGGATGGGTTGTTGATTTGCAATTCTCCAGGGTCTCTTTCCCTCTGCTCTGCTACACAAGTAGCCTGTGTCACATCTGAGGTAGTCCCATGACCTGTGCGCTGGTAGCCGCTGTCACCAGGTACACCCTGTCACACAAAAACACCCTCACAAGCCTCTGCTGGGAAACTGCAATCTTTCCTTAGCTGCTTCACCTCCAGGCTCTTGCAGACACACAGTGCCTGGTGGCTCTCACAGCAAGGACAGAAACCTGTAATTACACCCAAGCACAGCTGGATTTATCCCAGTATTTAAAGTAAGATCTGACCCCATGGCAACCTGAAGTAATGTGGAGGCACAGCAGCAGAAGGACTGGCAGCAAGAAAGCAGCTTACGACAGGCATCTTTGGTGATGCCCTTGAAAGCAAACTAGCGGATCTGCAGAACTAACGTGCAAAATACTGACATTTTAATCAATCTTAATCTCAACCAAACCCACTCCTAGGGCAGGAAAACAACTCGCTGCTGAGCACAGCTGCATGGATGCCCAGGAACAAAAAGACTGTGTCATGGAGTTGAGCCTTACAGATTGGGCAGGAAATGACACTGCATGTTCAGTCCTTGGGGGCTACTTGTCCTGAGAAACAAAAGTCTGCATTGCAGCTCTAAGCCAGCACTAAGGCACATCCATACTACAATGAATTGGTTCCAACTTTTTAGATACTTTTTTTCCATACAACATGCTGACACAGCAATGATCTAGCAGAGACTTGTCTTTTAGCTCACATATTTACTGTATTTGATATTACTGTCCTGAAACAAATACTTATAAGAAAAAAGGTCCCATATAGTTTCTCCTGAGAACCCAGTCCTTCACAATCATCTGTCAAAATCTTAAATCCCTGTTTGCCCTCCCATTGACTTACTTATTTGATAGACACAGACAAGGCATATACGTAATTTAAAACTCTGATCTGATGGCTTGCATGGGGGCATTGCTGAGCTCTTCCATTGTTTTCAGTTTTCTTCAGAGCCCAACAAACCATGGCTGCACAGAAGTCACAGAAAACACCAAAACCATCTGAAAAATGTTTATCGAGTAAAATTATTTCAAGAAAAAAAAGAAAAAATACCAGAGGCCAATCCACACAGCTTGCTCATTTTCCCAACAGCTGCAGGATGCAAAAAAATCCTCCTCCTGAAACACCTTCCAGATAGTTTTTAAGAGGAAACATGGCAGCATAGCTGACAATCCTGTTTATCTGCAAAAGCTCTACAGACTGCCCCCTGTAATCACTGCCTTGAACAAGTAAAAAAGATGCACAGCTCTATACAATATGCACTTAGAATTTGCTTTGAAATCTAATTACAGTTTAGTTCAGCAAGTAACTGTAAAGGGAAATCACATTTTCTCCTCTATTTCTTAAGCAAAGCCACTTGTACTCAAGTTTCCACACTGCAACCCCTGTAGATACCTACAAAACACATCATTTAGGACACATAAAACTGCAGTCAAATAAGTGAACATCAAATAACCTCCCTCCTGGCTCTGTCTCTAAAGTAATCTGTCCAGAAGCAGTTGGAATTTGTTAGTAAATGAAAACACAAGTCCACGAGGCAATACAACCTCTTCATGACCAGCACACAACTCTTGCATAGTTTAGAGGCAAATCTCCTTCAAGTGGTTAAAACATTTTCAGTGCTCTGAGGGCGTGGTACTATCTGAGTTAGTGCAGTGCAACTGAAAGACCAGTCCACTTACCTTTAAACAAGCTACCTGAGGTATATTTTAATCAAAAAAGCACAAAGCTCACCGAAAGCTAAATGACCCAACTTTTGGGGTGGTCAATGCAGTCCAGGAAGGCTTCATGCTGGCATGTCTGGACACAGATGCTCAGCTTATCATTAATTCAGGCATATTTACATTATGCTGGAGTCTTGTTGTGGTTGCAGGATGGATGAACTCTCAGATATTCCTGGAAGTGGAGAGCAGCACCAGATTCTCATTCATTTTCTCATGTGGTTGTAACACACAACACCAGAAATCAACAGATCACATCATATTGCATACTGGACAGGAAGTTCCTTCCAGGAAAGAGAATTAAGAAATCCACTAAAATAAAATTATGCATAGCTCATAATGAAAAAATCATCTTTCCATCCCAGTTAGCTAAAGGACATTGACAAATCATTCTGTTTTAAGAGAGAAATTGTTATAGAAATAGTTTTCGTTTCTGGCAAAGGCATATTCATATACTTCTTGTCTATATAAAAGTTAAAGAATTTCAGAACTGTAGGTCCTGTATCAAGTTGGCTTGTAACAACACTCTGTCTGCAGGAACAAGAGGACTGCTGCTCAGGGAGAACAGAGGATGTGGACCTCACATTTGCAAAAGGCTCTTTCTAGCCCACACTGGCTGCAGCCCACCATGACTTTAGCAAGAACAACCAGAGGCTAGAAAGACAGAAATCAATGCTGCATGATTATGTTAGAGATCATCTCTGGAACACAAGTGTCTAGCTCTTGGGAGCTGTAAGGTTGCCTATACTGTTTCATTGTCGGGATAGAATTAATTTTCCTTTGAGTTGTTTTCATCAGAGAATTCCCACTGCTTCTAGGAGAGTCATGAGCTGTCGAGCTCCACTGGCAAGTTCACACTAACAGTTTAATAATTTAGTCTTGTTTTGTTGTCATCTGCATTGGTTTCTTAGGAGATGGCCAATATCTCCAGAGGGAGACCTGCCAGAACCACAGAGACAGTGCTGAAATGTGAACTCCAAATCCATGTTTCACACTTAAAAACAGAAGATGGGCATTTTGTGATTCCAATGTGTTTGTCCCTGACCACCCCAGGAAGCAAAGGAAAGATAGATTTAAACAGAAAACTTCCACAATAGAAAGACATTTAAAAAATAATCAATTGAGAACAGACATCTAAATCCCCGATCTTGTTAGCATTGCTTCAGTGTCCTTAAAGGGCTGTCAGAACTCTCTTCATCTATGGGAAGAAACCTTGTTTGTACCAGGAAGACAAAGGAAACATTAAATATAAACCTAATATTCAGTGAGTTTACAACATGTTGGTTGCCCATAGCAATAAAAGGGCAGTATCGCCAGACTCTGCTTAAATGAGACTGCAATTTTAATCAATATTAACCAAGTGCACATCCAACCAGATGTTTATTCTTGACACAGAGCTGACATTTATGTACAACTACCAAAATGATTCAAAAGCTATTTTTCTAACATCCAAACTTGAGAATACTTAAAGATACAGTGGTACAGTGCCACAAAATCATACTGTTCTTAATCAACATTGCATACGGAAAGTTTAAACCTTACAAAGAACAATCTAGAGGAGCATGAGACTCTTTCCTGGAAGTGTGGGCAAAAAGGCTCTTATCTTGACCAGAAAATTTTATTGATTTTGGCTCATCAGGATGTTTCTGTGACTCTTACCCACGTTCCACACATTTTGGGAAAGAACTGAACCCCTCCAGCACCAGTCCTCCAGGTTCACCCCTTTTTCAGTTGCTCTTTAGTAGAGACAGGTTCACAGACAGAACAGACTCAAACAATCTGGGGAATAAGGATTTTTGCACTGATTTTATAACTCATCCCTTTAGCAGACCATAGTGGATGGAGCTTTGGCACAATTTTTGGCTTAAACAGGGAACCACAGAACATTCTGAGTTGGAAGGGACCTACAGGGATCATCAAGTTCAACTCTTAACTGCTATCTGTGTATCTGCTACGCCAAAACAGCAAGACAACAGCTTGCAGGAAGGCTTTACCTTGCATGCCCTGAATACTTGAAATATTCCAGCGTACTCAAACTTGTCAGAGGCCTGCAGGTAGCAAAGGAACCACCATACAGGCCTCCCACCATCCACTGGATAATTAGCCAGATGGCAAGCCTGCAAAAAAGCCACCATGAGGCATTCCATGTTCCTGTTCACTGAACCTTGTAATGCAGCTTAATTTCTACAATCTAAATACCAAGCTCTGAAAGCTGCTGTATCTCTTGCCTATTTTCTAGATAACATTGGGTATCCAGAAGGGAGCTGTTTGCATTAAAAATAGGATGTGTCACATTAAGCCATTGGCACATTCTATAAAAGCCAGGGAAAGTATTTAAAAAAAAATACCTAAACAATCTTGGTTGTTGTTCTTGCTACTTCTGTAATTCAAGGGGCATTCAGCACAGTAAAGGCTGTCCTGTGACAAAGTTCTAGTGGGAAAAGTCCAAGCTCAGCACCATAAACATTCCTAAATCTATAGAAATCCTTGTCCAGGTTATGAGATGGAAATAAAGACTTCTAAGAGCAACTCCTCTGGAAAATGGAAGGACTCCTTGCCAGCTGCTTCACCGGCAACTTTTAACCCAGCTTTGAACCATAGATTTGCTATAAAAAGCTTTAGCTGAAGAGCCCCACAATGTGCAGTATTAATTCAGCTGACAGTGGGGCTGGCTGGTGCCCTATCCTGTGATGTTTCCTGGCATGTATGATCTCAAAGTCACCTCTGGCTTTGACATTCAAGACAGTGACCACACAACTTGCTGTGGAACGAGTGACAGGAGCACACAGCAATGCTGCATCAGGGGCAAGGCAGTTAAGTTTACATATTTGTGTAAACTGAGCTTAAACACATGCTGAAGATGTTACAAACACTGCAGTGTACATGTACAAACTGGTTTTCCTTAAATTGAAATGTCTGCACACTATTACTGCCAGCCAATGCACTGTGAAACCCTTTCTGTTTCACCAGAGCAATGTCATGCAATATTACTTTTAGATACTTTCACTGACACTTTGAGCTCTAATATTTCACCCACAACAAGTACTGCTGGAAGGGAAACATCTAGTAGCCAACAAAAGCTTGTTGCAGTACCAAAGACACCGTCTGAGGAAAAACCAGAGTGAAGACCAGCATCTCAAGTAGGACTAGGTACATCCTTCTGACCAGAAGAAGTTATTGCAACAACTCAAAGCAACATAAAAGAGTAATTTTTTCTGCACTGGCAGCTGTAAGAATCTCAATTACTCCATCATACCAACCTGATAATAATAGTAAGGCAGATTTCAAGGAAAGATGTTGCTCTTCTCATAAACCGACCAACTGAGGTTTGGAACAAAGCAAAAAGGTAAAGGTTTCTCATTTATTTTTTATTTCTTGGCTTCAAAGGCATGACGGAAAGAAAACCAGAGAGAAAAGCTGAAAGAAAAACATCTATTCAACATCAAATCATCCTAGCTAGTGGTAGAATTCTATCAACACCACAGAGGAGAGACCTCTATTAAAAAATAGTGGTAATGGCAGGAGTAACATAAAACAATACCAAGGCTAGGAGAGTTGGTTACTCATGTTTCTCAGCCCTTCACAGAGCACAACTTAGTGATGCAAGATAGGACAGAGACCAATCTCAACAAGTAAAATACCTTCCACCTCCTTACTCAAAGTCCTCTGAAATTGCTTTGGATTTTGGTTGTTTGGTTTGGGTTTTTCAAGGCATATAGATACTGATATAGATCTTCTGTGTACTGGGGGATGTGCAGGTTTATCAGCAGCTCACTAGCTTTGTGAAACTGAAATCATGCGGTATTTCAGGCAGGTCTGAAGACAGACCTGCACTTGTGGCAGAGTAAAGCAATACCAAGACATCCACTGACCTGGAGGTACCAGCTTGTTAAGAATTCTTAAGATGTTTTTCTCTCTCCTCCCCTCTATCATTGATGCTGACATTTCAGGCACCAATCCTTCCATCCCAGAAGATACCTCTATTCTCAGTTTAGAACTTTTTGAGGTGCATTCATTGCTCAGCACACTCCTCTGCCCTAAATAAAGTTTTTGCTCTTTTTTGATACCAATCCAGTTGAGTTTCAGAGCAGGAACTCTAATCAGGAAACATTAATTAGGCTGAAATAGCTGGACATAGCTGGCGGTTTTCCAGGTGATCTGCCAAACTGAAAGACGGCCAGGTTTACAGAGCCACTTATTTCACTCCAGAAAGCAGTAAAAGAATTTTTAAATAAACCTCAGTTATTTTAAAGTCCTTACTCCACCCTAATTTAGAGAATTACCAAGATATGTGTAAATATTAACAGGTAGAAACTGGACATACTCAGGAACTGCTAAATCATAGACTCATCATAGGTTCACAGAATGGCCTGGGTTGGAAGGGCCCTTAAAGATCAACTTTTCCAACTCCGCTGCCCTGGGCAGGGAAACCTTCCACTAGACCAGGCTGATCAGAGCCCCATCCAATCTGGCCTTGAACACTTCCAAGAATAGGACAACCACAATTTCTCCAGACAACCTGTTCTAGTACCTCACCACCCTCAGAGCAAAGAATTTCTTCCTAATAGCTAATCTAAACCTACCCTCTTTCAGTATGAAGCCATTCATCCTTGTCCTGTCATCACATGCCCTTGTAAGAAGTTCCTCTCAATCTTCCTTGAAGGCTTGCTTTAGGTACTGGAAGGCTGCAATTAGGTCACCTCAAAGCCTTCTCCAGGCCAAACAATCTCAATTCTCTTAGCCTGTTTGTGTATGAGAGATACAACAACTTCTCTTTTAAACTTTTATACTTCCAGGGTTGTTTCTTTTTAAAAAAAGTGTCTGCAAGACAAAAGTAAGTAGTTTTAAAATAACTTCAGAAGACATTCATCTGGTCCTTCCAGCCTTCAAGAAGTGTCTAACTTGACCTGTTGACTCTGTCTAGGAGAGATCCTACCCATACAGAGTTTCTACCCCATCAAGGCATCTGTTAGGTGCCTCTTGCCCTCTGAAGGAGATTGCACATTCCATCACCACTCAAGTGACCATGGCACAGTCCCATCCTTCAGACAGGAATCTTCCAAAACTAACCAAGCAGCTCTGGTTTAGTGCTGTGTGTGCTCACTATCCAAGCACTGCCTGCACCATCTGATGCACAGTGAGATTCGGGTTCAAGCAGTGTTTGCTTACAATAGACTTTGGCTGTGGGCAAACACTCTAGGCATTAACTGGAGGTCATGTTGATAACTATAGCAAAACTTACTCGGAAACTCAGGGAAGGATGACCATAGCTTTTGAAAAATCTGACCCAGCAATACAAAATGGCAACTGATAGAAGTAATGGAGGATCGATTGAGTAAAGGATGGTATTTCCACAGGCATAACAATACTTGGAAGTTGATTCTGGTAACAGATCTGTAAGGACATTCACAATGCACTGCAATACAGGATGGGCAGCACTACAATGTGCCAGGGAAGCAGCCCTGTCTTTGATGAACAGGCATAGATTCATCTAAAAACTGATTAGACACATCATGTTTGTTAATCCAAGAAAAATAGGCTGAATGTGGACTGCTGAAATTACCGAGATGCTCATTTGGAAGTGACCATCATTAAATTTCATACGATTTACCACTTAAGCTGAATGTTTTATTTTTATTATCACTGGCAATCAGCAGAATTAAATCCCATGCCCTAGTAATGCCCCAGGAAAAGCGCTTCTATTTTTGCATAATAAAAAGCATGAACTGACTTCAGCCTTGAAAAATTAAAGGATTTGTCATGTTTATCAATTAAGACCACAGCCTGAAATACAGCTTCAGACTATTAAGAGAAAGTTCTTCAGCTCTGCTAAACCAAAAGAACAAGTTTGCAATATCAAGGGGATAAAAACTCAGCATGGGTCTAATACACTTCAGAATGTCAAGCTTGGAGTGGTATTTAGCAGACCTCCTTCATCCACGCCTCCTGGCTCTCTGTGTGTCAGCATGAACAGGTTATACTGTTGCAACTGACTGCTGGCAATTCCCTGTGATGTTAATGAGTTCTGAATTTATGCAAAGTCTCCCAGTTGGTGCTTCCGCAACATCTACCAACACAGATACCAAGGCAGGATTCCTGTGGTAAAACCAGCTTTCTCCCACTCACTAATTAGACAGCAAGCCAGACCTCAATGGCCATTTGAAAATCTTTCAAAACACACAATAGACTGACCCAGGAAAAAAGAGTTATCAAAAATGCATCACGACCCTGTTTTGAGGTCCTACATATCAATTGAAAAAACATTATGACTTATTCCTATAGTCTGATGAATCTTTCACGAAAGACAAATCAGAAACCTGAAATAAAATGCTTGATCTTCAAAGCAATTAGGATTTTAAAAAAGCTGTCAGGACCTTGTGCAATTAAGTAAATCTGCAACGAAAGAATAACGTCACAGCTTTTTTACAGAATTATCCATGGTTGTTCAGAATCACAGCCACAGTCAAATATCCATAGCTTAATAAGAAGGAAGAAATTAAGTGAGCCAGCATCAAACATACACCTCCTATGCCAGTAAAACAACCTTGTGCTTCTCCAGCCAGGTCCTAGGACATTAGCCACCAAGCTTCCTGAAAACCAGCACTGCTATGCACATTCTACTAAATATAGATTCAACCAATTAATAATTTGGATAAGCAAGGGGAGACTTTGGGACTACTGGAGTCAGTACCATGAAATACTATTCTTCAGATCATAGCTGAAGAGAGAGATGGCAAATACATTCTCCATCTCACATGCAGATCCAACCACCGGGGTCTCACTCACTGAAAGGGTTGAAGTGTGCACCTAATTCACCCATTTGTTAAATCAAGCACAACTTATGGTCACAAACTTAGCAGAAAGCACCGCTTCTCTAAAAGTCAGCACAGAAGCACCTCTAATCTTGTAAGTGCCAGCAGTTAACCTCGTGCGACAAACTTTTCTTATTGGGTTGGACTCTATGTAAAGAAATTTTTTCCCAAAATTCAGGGATTAATCTTTGAGAATTCAGAATTCCAAATATAGAACCTTAGAGTTAATAAAAGCTCATATCTGACATTTCCCACTGCAGCACAAGGGAACTTATTTTCTGCAAAAAGCATGAATTATGAATTCTATGTAGCTACATAATCCAAATAAAATATTCTCCCATAACCAGATAATCGCTTTATAATAATTCTTACATGCACAGCATGGATCATCTCAGCTATTTTCACAATCACTTTGCCCTAATTTTTGCAAGAAGTACAAGAAATTCTTTTCACAGAACTGCGTTTGTGATATGCTTTCCAAAGTACATCCACCAAAGGGTTTGGCTCTGCTGGAAATTATGAAAACAAGGGGCAGTATGACATTTTATTTCATCAGAGCAGCAGAGCAATGCCTAATGTTTTGCAGAATTCTAGACTATATCTTCAGATTTTGCATTAGCAGCCTGAAGTGGCAATTCCTGCTGCTTAAATCTCAGTACAAATGTGCCACAACATATTTTCAGGAAGAGCTGGACTTGCTGTAACTCCTTTAACAATACCCATTTCCCCCCAGTTGCAGTGATCAAAACTGGAAGCTGATCTGACTTTTGACACACACATTAACAGAAATGGAATCAGAAGCCAGCAGTTTCTCCTTGGCTTATCAACTGCCAAGAACCAACATGAAGTGCAGCTTTTTCATGCTCCAGTGGGCTAGGTGACCTCCATCCTCAGAGCCTGTGAACATGCTGCTCCTGTTACTATTCTCAGAACTGCAATTTCCTTCTTCCCCCCTAAAATAAAGGGAAATTAAGATTAGAGATCTAGACAGACCCACAGGCCCAAAAGAGATTGGTAGGGGCAGAGAGGAATGGTTAAGTCTTTCCCTGGACTACAACACAATTTTCCTACAAGATTCTTTGAAGTTTTAGAATTCTAATCTTAGAAAGGAAAGCTTTTTCTGCTGTTTTCACATCACGTGGATCCTGTGAAAGCCTTATTAGACACTTCGGTTCCTATCCTATCCACATATCCCCCAGCTTTTCTCAAGGGATATCATGCTTGGCTTTCTCTTGCTCCACATATACTCCAGAGACAGATGCTATGAGAAACAAGGTTCAGGTATGGTGCATTCCCTCGTGCTTTCAAAATAATTCCACATTCACTACCACTAGGATTCAATGCCACAACTAAAAAGGCACCAGATAATTTTGATGATGCAGGCTGTACTTATGCTAATCTATTTTGCCTCTGGAACAGAGATGTTCCACAGAAGCATTTGTGGAAGTGTGGCTGCAGAGGGGAGGTGGCTGCAGTAAGAGGTGGTTCCTGTACTGACACGGGAGCACTGCACTTTTCTCTGCATACCTCAGGCCCTTGCCCCAAACTAGGGAAGTCTGGAAGGTTGAACCTTCACTAGTTCTGTTCCATCAGCATGATTGCCCCTTTCCATTCACTGACTGACAAAGCAGTGACTGCACAATCTGTATGTGGTGTTCAGCTGGAGAGTCTGCTCTGGCCATCACAGTGTATTTTTCATTCACGTCACATGCATGTTGTTGGGGAAAAAATCATGCTTCTTTCATACAAAGAAGTATATTGTTTTTAGACATGACAGTCACAAGATTCTGCCAGGCAAAAGCTTTGCAATGCCATCTCTGGTTAGGAACATTCCTATTCACTTTTTCATTTCCATTAGCAACATGCACCCCATGCATTGCACACTTCCTTGCCTCCCTCTCCGATTTCTCAGGTCAGTCTGCTCAAACAGCTCCTTGGATGTTCAGGTTCTGCAAACTTAAGAAATTTTAAAATTTGTCTTTTATCACACACAAAGCTACTTGCAACAACTGACAATGGAACAAGTTTGATATTAGAAATCAGGCCCTATAATCCAGTCACTACCAATGAGGATAAGACCCATAAGTATTCAAATTATAAGTACTTTCCTCTACTATGTTATACACTACAGGTAAAAGAGATTAATTAGAGATTTCTATCCAAGCATCCCCAAGCACTTTGCTGTGGTTCAACCCTTAACCTGTACTGGTGCATATTCCTCACTAGGTGCAGGGCTCTACACTTAGCTTTATTCAAATTCATTATTTCATTTGAATCCCCTTACCTTCTCTCCTCTAACAGATACTAGACCTTCTGCTTCAACAAACTCCAAGAAATTGCTTTCCTAGAACTAGCTGGCTCAAAACATAGGAAATCCCATCTGCTTCCCTTGCCCTGTCATTAGTCTGCTGTAAGGCTGGTACATCAGCCAAAGAGTGAAGCAGGAGCAGTTCGTTGCCTGGGGACATGACTTAAGTAATACTACCAAAAGAGCTTAGGCAAGTGTAAATGAATCTCTTCTGAATTTACAAATGTGAGTCTAACCAACAGGTCCCTTTCAATACTGCAATACACTGCCAATGCACTCTCCTGCAGCGACTGCAGTACTTCTTCACTTTAAGGAAAAAAGCAACAGTTTCTTAAGTCTGAGAACATCATCACAGAGGTGAGCACAGAAACTCAAAAAAGTCAAATTAACTTAGTTAAATATGCAAAAAAAGTGAAATGACAAACTGATGAAGACAGAGATATAACCGCACTTAAGGCAGCTAAAGATGCTTGGTCCACCAGGTGAAAAAGATCTTCTACTGGTCAGCTGTAAGACATCTGTTTGAAAGAAAGGAGCATGAGAGGCCACCACCAAAGCAGGCTATCTCATCCCAGCTAAAAATCTCCTCCAATGCCTGTAGCAAACTTGCTGAAAAAACAGAAACCACCATGCCCCAAATTCAGTGGGGAATAAGGAAGTAAACAATAATTAGATCAGCATAAGCAACTCTGACATTGATGCAAGAACCAAGACTGGTTTTCACCTGGGGCCACATACAAACAAAAACATGAAACAAGAAATAACCTAGGTAAACATTTTGCTTGGATATGGGTGTACTAAATCACTAACTGACATTCCCATGCAATCAGTAAAACACGCAAGCGAGAAATGATCATTAAAATATTGCTGCTCTGCCTGGCTTAGGAAAAGAGACTGTCTATAAGATTTACTGGACTGAATGCTGCAGAGCCCAAAAGATAGGTGCTCACATAAATGTGAGTTGGCTCAGAAAGGAAACAGAAAAGAAACTAAGAAAAAGCAGTGTCAGACAAGCATGAGCCAAGACACCATACCATGTTCAAAGAGGAACAATCCATGTCTGATGGTCCTGGATGCTGAACAAAACAGCAGCTCATCAGAAAAGCTCTAACACAGACTATTCTGGAAGCATGCTGAGGAAAGAGCTGAGGTAGGTTTGTTCTACCTGCTTCAGCACTGCACACAGAGTCTAAACAATGTGCTCTGGTAGGCAGACGGTGCTGGGTTACAGGAGTCACTTGGCGGCTCGTTATTTGATAGCCAACGACTTTGTTCTACGCAGTAGAAATTAGTAGGCTCAGGAAGAATTTAAATATGTTCTAGCAACGTAAGTTGTTCACAGCAGAGGTTGCATCCCCAGTAGACAGCTTGCCAGTAGAGCTGGAATACCTTTTCAAGATGAAACAAACAGTACTCTCCCTTTTCCCTTCTATATAAGGTCTTTCCCTTCTATATAAGGTCTTACTCATCTTTAGGGAGCCAGGGCTCTTCTCAACAAAAGCAATGTGTGCTATGTTCAGCTTTACTAAAAATACACTTTTCTCAGTCCACAACTAAGATGATTGCAACTCACCCAGTAAAAGCAGTTGGGATGCAGCCCAAATACTCTCTATGTATTTAGGAGAGCATTTCTTTGTAAAGAAGTTTCCTAATGTGATAAAACGTTGCTATCCTGTGAATTGGTGATGGATGTGTCCAAAATTTGAGCAGATTTGCTAGCAATTACTCTTCAAAATTAAGCAAATTTCCACCTACAATTTCATTCACTCCAACTCGGTAATCCTCAGAGACAAACCAATGAAGCAAATGCTTCTAACTGCTTACCACAAAATGGACACCTATCCATTGCACAAGATGACACACTAAAATTCAAAGAACAATGGTCAGACTAGAAAGCCTTTGAGCTGAACTGATGGATTTACTAGTGGCAAGTGGCTGCATCACTACAGTGTCAATTCTGTAGTGCCAGATACAGAATAACCTTGGGGGAACCTTATACTCAAAATGGCAGAAGACTTCACTGAAGATGCATGGCATGTGCGAATGCAAGGGGAAAGTTAGACACATTTCTACAGACTGCCTCTGGAAAGTGACAAATAATCGATCTACTTAGAAGCTGAAAGGCAACCACTCCAGCCAAGATCTTAAAACGTCTAGAAAAAACAGACACACCATCATCACTGACGGACTAGAAGTCCTGCCACTACCCAGCTTTTAATCCTCTACCCCACAGATCAGAATGGGTCTCCTTCTCTATCCTTATCAAGTTCAAGCTTCAATTTCACCTAAAGTAAAATGTACCTCCAGACAGGTCACAGTCCTGTTAGTAAATGGAGGGCTTTCCTGGAATGAAGGCTTGCAGCAATTAAGGTAAGCCTTGTTCTCTTCTCTCACCCTGGAATTTTCTTCATCTTGTCTCTTTACAGACCTGCCACTACCTACTGGCAGAGTGAGGATATGGCTACATCAGTAGCAGAAATTGCTGTCTGAGTAGGTATTAACATCACGCTACAGATAACAAGCTCCTGGGAATGACAGTAGAATCCCAAGAGTGGACTGTGCAGATTTAATTGTTCATAGAGTTCACTGCCCCTTTTTAAATACCTTTCTTCACTCAGGAGGAGATTTCCAAATACGACTGACAGAACAACTGTAGTCAGAATCTGTACAAAGAAGTAGAGAAGTAGCAATGTTCCTGCAGAGACAGTGCCAGCCAGAACATGCTCCCATCTCCAGATACAACAGCACATCCCTTACCACCTTCATTTGGGAGCCTGTGCTGGATCAGTGCTGTAGTTTCAGCCTGGCCTGGGGTGGTAATAAAAATATTCCTGTACCTCTGCACCTCAGGCCTGACATGGGACAGAGAAGTGACAGGACAGAACCCCAATTAACTGAAGTATTCAGGGAGGCAATCTTTAGGCCACTGCTATAGATGACATGACAGGACATCAAAAAAAGCTGTAGAACTAAAAGCACCACTATCTGAAATAAATTTTTTTTCAGGAACCATAGTCCTGCAACATTACACATCTCATGTACTGTAAGCATTTACAAAACGTAGCTGTGTAACCCCTGGGCTACATTACAATGAATATATATAAGGATGACATTTTCATTTTAGAAGCTTTTTTCTTCTAGAAAAATGAGGGATTTCTGTACCTGCACTACAGATCTAACGTTATATTAACATACTATTTAGAAGCCTCTAAGAAGAAAGGTATAGCCTTTCTTCTTGCTTTAGTTACTTTTGGTATGCTGTTCTTCAGTTTTTCCTCATTTTACAGAGAGATCTTAGCATGCAGCACAACTTTCTTAAGGTGAGATAGGTAGTATTTTGCAGAAATAAAGAATGCAGATTTTATAAGCATGCTGAGCACTCATACTCTCTGCTCACTAAAGTAACAGTTTTTAAAAAACTAAGTATCTGGTAGATAATATAATTTCTTTTTATTATGTCATTAAAAAACAAAGCTGTATAGAAATGCATCTTCTGTACCTTCAAAATTTCTGAAAATTTTACACTTTCAGGACTGGTGCAGATTTGGCATCTCAGCTGAAGAGCCAGCAGTATCACTATAGGATTTGGCTGAACAAAATCCTTAGTTTGGCTGTCATCATCATAACTAAACCTACCAGGCCCCTGCTGGCAAGGAACCAGGCCAGGCACAATGATTCAGATTGAGATATAAGAACCATCAGCCCAATTTCTCTGGAAAGAGCTCCCGTTCTTCATGTGGGCTGAAAACTGGGAAACTGAAATATTGCATTCCTGCTGTTTTCAGAAAGTGAGCCAAAGTCTCAGAAGTTTGTGTCAAAGCTCCACTGAAGCTGCTGCACTTCAACAGATGGATTCTTGGGAAAAGTGGTACAGATGCCATATAAGCAAAAGCACTTTTACTCTAATTTTTGTGCTAAGAACAGAAACTGCCTGTGTCACTCTATGGGAGCAACGTGTGATCCAACACTGTCACGTCTCAGTTTGCCATCACATGCCAGCCTGGGCTTGGTGCATGATAGAGACACGGGCTCGCGAGGCATCCACGTTCCAAGAGACTCAAGATACAACCCCACTGCACTATGCCCAGCACATTTCATTTTAACAAAAATACTAAGGGTTTGGCAAGAGTTTAGGTAACAATCCAAACCACAGATTTAAAAATCACAGGGAGAGTGTGCAGTGGGACTCCAGTGCTGAAGAAAAGATGGCTCTACACACAAGTACAGGGTCAGCCATTCTTATTTCAAAGGGAATTTTACTCCTTTTTCATCTGCAGCATCCTTACTGTGCAAGTTTCTCTTCATTTCTGTCTCCCTTTAAGAAGAATTTTCTGTTAGGAAACCTTCCTAGCAAAAAACTTGGGAGAAAACAAATCATCACAACAATCAGCTAAGAGAGCTGTCTACCAAGTGTAAGTGTCCCAGAAATAATGAATTTCAGGCCTCTCACATCCCTGCAAACTCTGAATTGATTTTATCTGGAAATAACCCACTACCCAGCAGCTAAGGCAGAGAGACCTTTCTGTGAGTGCGGAAGGATCACAACAGGTCAAGTTGGAAATGAACAGAATCTAAGCAGAACAGAGTTCCTGCAGTTGATCTTGCATCACGTTGATAAGGATGACATGACACCAAGCAATACGAGTAAACGAAACAACCTGTAAATTAGTTTACATTAATTTGAAAAGGCAGACATTTTTAGGATAGAAGCCAAATGCGACCAACATACAAGAATAGAAATGTGGATCTGAAAAAATAATTCCATTTTCATGGACAGGCATGACATGAGAGTGACCAAGTGCCAGTTACCAGCCTGTCTTCTCTTCTGGGATGAAAATGTACAGAATTGTACCACAATATCAAAATATGCAGTGTAAGGGGTCTCTCCAAGATTTGAAACACTGGGCCTCATCCCATCTGACAAATGGATGATGTTTAACCAGGTTAAACCAGGTTATCAAGTACTGTACGCCATCTTGTCCATCTGCACATAGCAACTCTGTCTCATTAAGTCTTGTGCTGAACCTCTCCTTTGGGTCTGCATCATTTACCCAGCAGCTCTCAAAACACATTTATAGACGTCATACAGAGTCAAACCAGCTTGCCTGACTTCACAATGCTTATCCAAACAAGCTGGAAAGAAGAGGAAAATTACTACCCACCTTATTGATTTCACATGACTGCATCTAATGTGAAGCATCGGAGGGCACATATGATGGACCTGGCCAACATGCAACCTGCAGGCCTAATGCTTCTCAGCTCTGCAACATAATCCCTATCTGACTCGTTATCAGCAGAGAGAAACTTGAAGCAACCAGAGATCCTGGTAGGCTTTGTCCAGCCTGTACTAGTTGGGTGCTGCCCTTAGCCTTGCAATGGGAAGCCAACACAGACCTTGGTGGGACAAGGCTGTCAAAGAGACAATGTTGCCCAACCAGACACATATGAGCTTTAAAGAACTTAGTTTTGCAAAAAGCCATGTCAGGTTCTCTGTCCCTGCTCTGTAAATAAAGCACTGGTTATTATCAGGATGTACAGTCAGTAGACACCAGGCATTAATGCACTATCACCACTGACAGACAGCTGATCAATAAACAGTGCAAGTGTCAGCCGCAGGTCTAGAGGGTGGAAGGGTTCAGAAAGGTTTCAGACTGCTTTCTAAGAAAGGTATAGCTACTACATGCAGAAGAGAAGCCAATCTTTTAATTTTGAAGATGGGCAGACCAGCAGGTCTGTCAGATGGTTTCCAGGCAGATCAGCAGCAGTTGTCCTGGAGTTCAGTATAAAGACATCAAAAGCTAAGATGACAATTTATCTGAACAGACATTCAAAAAGCATGCATGCTGGTCAACAACACAAGGTTCAGGATTTTGAGCAAAACTAGCTTCACAAACCTCAGTTCAGGACCTGCCACACACTGGCCAGCACCCAGAGGGAACAGCGTTTTCCTGGGACACCCTGTTCCCGTTGGAACAGGATGAAAAAATATTTCATCTACTGTATACTCTATAAATCAAGCAAGGGACCTTCTTTGTTTGCTTTTAGCAGGGAATAATGTTTAAAAACATTTATTTTTATATATAGCTTCAGTGGCAAGTCACAATGACTTTTAGGTAGCACGTGAAAAACAAACTTTTACTTCAGCTTTCTGGATGTGAAAAAGAGTGACAGACGCATCTTTCCCTGAGACCATTAGAACTGAAAGCTTTTAAGCTGGGAAGAAGACAGTAAGTCCTGAGATGATAAGGTTATTTTGTACTTTTGTGCTGATTTTGACAGGGATAGAATTCATTTTCTTCACAGTAGCTACTATGGGGCCACGTTTTGGGTTTGTGCTGAAAACAGTGTTGATGATACAGGGATGTTTTGTTTATTGCTGGGCAGCTCTTGCAGAATCAAGGCCTTTTCTGTTTTACACCCCACCCCACCACCCAGGAGTCTGGGGGTGCACAAAAGGTTGGGCAGGCATACAGATGGGACAGCTAACCCCCTACTGATCACAGGGATATTCTATATCATATGCTCAGCATATAAAGCTGGGGGAAGAAGACAAGGGTAGATGTTGGGAGTGATGGTATTTGTCTTTCCAAATATTCATCAGGTGTAATGGAGCCCTCTCTTTTTCTCTGGGCATGGCTGAACACCTGCCTGCCCAAAGGAAATGGTGGATTAATTCCTTGTTTTGCTTTGCTTGTGTGCTTGGTTTTAGCTTTACTTATTAAACTGTCTTCATCTCAACCCACAAATTTTCTCACTTTTACTTGTCTGATTCTCTCCCCCACCCTGATGTGGGAGGGAAGTGAACAAGTGGCTGTGAGTGATTTATTTGTTAACTGGGTTTAAACCGCAACCTTAAAAGTACAGAATGGGAGGGAGAGTGACAGACAAATGGCAATTGTAATGGCACAAAGCAGTAATATTGGCCAGAACTGCGTTACCCAAACAAATTAATATGATAAATCCCAAACTTGTAAGGATTCTTGCAAGTATCCAGTCCCCATCTGCAAAGTACAGATCAAGAACTACAAAGCAGAGGAAATCACCAGAAATGTTGTACCAGAGTTGCTACATCCCACTTCTGAGACCATTGTCAACATTTCCATGCCTGTGGAAAAATCCCATATGCCCAGTCACAGCAGTTGTGTGTATGGTCCCCTGAACACTCAAGACCCCCAAAAGCACAAGGTTTCACTATGAGCTTCAGTAGTTAAACAAGAACTGAAACCCTGAAGCACAGATTCAGAGTATTCTTTTAATGCAAGTGTTAAAGCCCTTTGTGAAAATTTTCTAATACTTCCATGTTGAAGGCAACTTTCCTAAGCTTGCTATCACTGCTGCCCAGTCCACCATCCTATCCTGAGACAACTGGGTTGGACCAGAGAACTTGTTTGGATTCTGCCTGGTTCATGTCCATGCAAACATGCATGTATCTGCAAATTCCACTTTTTCACTATTACCATGGAGTTTCTGGAAAACACTCAGGAGTATTGTCTGGCAACAGACAAAACTTGCTACTTTCACTACTATGCCTGCAATAAAACAAGTAAAGATGGCTTTTCTGGTCACATTTGTTGAGTCTCCTATATAAAAACACCAACAACAAGTAGGGAATGCAACAAGTCCATATCAGCTTGTATGGACAGTTCTTTGCCCCACCACAAAGGTTTGAAGCTAAAGAAACAACCAACAAAAAAACAAAACAAAACAAAACCAACCAAACCCAGAACACAATGCAAACCAAGCATATTTTCAGAATTTATCAACACTCCCACAATAAGATAAATGTTTTTATTGCCAATGAGGGATAATTCGAGTCTGTAGACCTTTTCTGAAGAGCACAAGACATTTATTGTGCTCTCAACTTCTTACAAACACTAATTGCAACAAGGAACCAAGGTTGTTTTTACATCAACCCTAAATAACGTATGATTTGCTATATTAGAAATCTTAGAAGTGCTTTAGTGCTAGCAGAATCCTGGCAATAACCTATCCTCACCCGCTGCCAAAAGGAACCGTACAAGTATTTAACTGAAGTTCTTTCCACCTTTCCAAACAATTCATATGCCTGTCTCACACAATCAGATGCCGAGATGGGAATTGCTTACTCCAGGTGCCAAAAGGAATCAACACCTTGAGCAAGTGAGCCCGTTACACACTTCAATGCCAAGATGAACTGTATTTCAACAGGTCCCAGGTCACTAATAACACACCTCTAGGCAGAGGCTGAGGAACACTGGAGTAAGGGGAGGGAAACACAAAAGAGAACCTCTTCCAGGTAGAAAACAGAAATGGGAAAACACATTCAAGAGTTCTGTGGTATCATCAAGTAGATGGGACACAATAAATATACAAACAAGCCTGTGGCATTGGAGCAATGCAGCTACACGCTCATAAGAAGTCTTGCCCTACTTGATGATGGTCTAGCATCTCCCCTGGCTGCCAGCCAGCTGGCCTTCCTCCATAACTCATCTCAAAAGCTATCAAAAGCCCAGGACCACTCTACCTGCCCACTGACACATCTGCAAAGTCCTGTGAGCCTGCAGACTTCCTTCTCTGCAAAGATTCCCCAGGGTCCCATGTAGTAGTGTAATCATTATGTCAGGCTCTTCAGAGCTCATTAATTGAGTATAATTGTGTCTACGACACGAAAAACATTCTGATATGAAAAACACATGCCGTGGCACGGCATCAAAGCCTCACAGATTGCTTTCCTTACGCAAATAATTTAATGTGAGCAAAGCTGATTTGACAGAGATGTTTCTTTCCAGAACACCTGGAATTTGCACAAGATGAGCATCTCCTCACTGCAGCTTAGTGTCGAGAGCAGGCTATAAAACCATCCTCGGAGAAGGTCCTACGGCTTCACAGCGCGTGTAACTTCACACTCACCCCGTGCAGCTCTGCTGTCCCCGGGGAGCATCGCTGCCCGCAGCTCCCAGCCCGAGATAGGGAACAAACACCGCCCGATTCCTTACACAGACCTCACCTATCTTGTAGAAGTCAATTAAAAGCCCAACCGTCCTCAGCACCTCCAACCGGGCTCCCCTGTCCCTCCCCCGCTTCCCCCTCGCCCCTGGGCCATTCCCTTGCCTGGCAGCGGG
>VWZV01000419.1:117641-142284 GCA_013397155.1 Irena cyanogastra | reverse complement strand
TAGCCGCGCCGCTTCCGGGTCCGGCCACCGCCCCGCCCCTTCTGAATATTCATGAAGGGCGGGGCCGCTGGCCCTCTCTCGGGGCCCGGATGCTGTGTTCCACTGCCCCGCCCTTTTTGAATGCTCATGACGCGCTGTCATCGGTGACCGATCGGTGGTCTCCCTTCGGCCCCGCCTTCTTTTGAATAGTCATTCGAGGGCGTGACCGCTACAACCAGTTTTGTGCCCGGTCACTCCGTTCCCCGAGGCCGGACCTGTAATTGAATATTCATGAAGCGGGAGGGTCCTCGATCACCAGGTCGAGGCCCAGCTGCTCCGCGTCCCGTGACCCCGCCCTTATTTGAATATTCATCATGGGGCAGGGCCTGCCGTCACTCTCTGGGCCACGGAGCTGTGTTTGCAGCGCCCGCTGGGATGTACCATTCCCTCCCTCAAGGGGAGAGCGGGGGGGATTGGGGAAATGGCCAGGTCCATCCTCCGCTTCCGGCGCGTTGCCATGGCTGTCGCCATCAACTTCCGGCGTGCCGGGTGGGCGCGGGATTGCGGCGAGGGGTGTCCGCTGCGGTGAGGGACGGCCATGCCCGCCAAGGCGGCCGACAAGCGCCGGCAGGTAAGGGCTTGCCGCACTCCCGTGGTGGCAGCGCCGTTGTGACGTCACCGTATGCGCCGTGACGTCACACCCGAATGGCGTCACTGTGGCCTCTCGCGGGAGGCGGCGGCCCACCAGAGGGACGGTCGCTGTGCAGCCCCGCTGTAACCCTGTTGCCCTCGTCTCCTCCTCTGGGCTCTATCCTTGCTGTGACGCCAACGGTGACGTCGCCGTTCCCCAAACCGCCACCCGTGACGTCACTGTGTGCAGCGAAGATCTGTCCCTCCGGGTTCACAGAATCATCAGGGCTGGAAGGGACCCCCGGAGTTCACCCAGTCCAGCCCCCCTGCCAAGGCAGCGCCACCTGGAGCAGGTGACACAGGAACACGTCCAGGTGGGGTTTGGATGTCTCCAGAGAGGAGACTCCAGGACCTCCCTGCACAGCTGTTCCAGTGCCCTGCCACCCTCGGCGTACAGAAGTTCTTCCTCAAGTTGAGGTGGAGCTGCTTGTGGTTTAGTTTATGGGCACTGCTCCTTGTCCTGTCACTGAGTACCACTGAAAACTCTGTCACCATCCCCTCTGACACCTGCCTTTGATATATTATATGCATTAATGACATCCCTTCTCAGTCTTCTCCAGACTGAACAGGGCCAGCAGTGCATGAGGACATGCAGTCTCTCCTCAGAAGATAGATGGTTTTGACCCCAAATCATCTTTGTGGCCTCTGCTGGATTCTCTCCAGTAGCTCTTTGTTTTCCCTGTGCTGAGGAGGGGACAGAGCCCAGGAGGCAACAGAGCACTCCAGATGTGCCCTCAGCAGGGCTGAGTAGAGAGGCAGGATCATCTCCCTTGACCTGCTGGCCACACCCTTCCTGATGCACCACAGGATGTCATTGGCAGCATGGGCACACTGTGGGCTCATCGTCACCTTGTCACCTACCAATACACCCATGTCCTACTAAGCAGAGCTGAGGGGTTGAGGTGATAGCTTAGGTTGCCCCACAGAGCTGTAACCCACAGAGCTGGGTGTGGCAGTGGAGTCAGCACAGTCCCTCCTGGCCTTGTCCTGGCTGCATCATATTGTGTCATGCTGTCTCTTCAGCTGCCCGTGACACCCTGAGTGTTCTGTGGCATTACACAGCTGTTCAAACCAGCCTGTCCCAAAGTTGCAGCACCCCTCACTCAGTCACCATGTTGTTCAATCCTGTGAGACTACAAAGTCCTCAGACATCACTGTCAGGCCATTTCATCACGCTTCCAGTAAGCAACACTCCTTCCAAAGGAGGTTCTATGTGCTCAAGGTGTCTCCAGTGTGCCCAAGGATCTCCCAGAGACACTGATAAACCAGACAGGATAAAATCCTTTTTCTTACAAAATTTTAAAAAATTCTGTTAGTTATACCCAGCTGTAAGTTTTGTCTCTGCCTTTGCTTTGCTATTTGGTCTTTGCTCAGCTCAAGCAATGAAGAGGAGTTGTTTGCTACTCTTCCTGGTCCTAAACCTAGAGTGCTGTGGGGTCTCTCTGTGAGACCTCACTGCAATCCTTTGGGCTGTGTGTGGACATGTCTGCATGCATCCTCTTTTAGGATGAAAAACTCAGATTAATTTGATTAAACTCAGATTAATTTCATTCCTGTGTCTTGTCTGCTACTGGAGTATCAAGGTGTTTAATGTAAAAGCGGATAATGGCCTGGCTGATAAAACCCTTTTGTTAACATGTTTAGATCAATCCCAACATACTTGATGTTAGGGTGGGAGGAGAGTTACCTGGTGTGTAAGCAAGAATGAGAGGATCACTCTGATGTTCCTAATGCCCTAGCAAGTACTAATAAGTACCAAGATACAAAGGGCTTTATAAAGTTTTCAAAGGCACAAACTCAGAATCAAAACCCACATCCAATTCCAGATAATAAAGATGTTTATGTTAAAATTGTAAAAACCCCATTAATAATGATGCAAACTAAACTGAGGATGAAATGCTTGCTCTGAATTTAAGTTTCTTTTACTTTCAGAATTTCCACATAAATATTTTCCATCATTTTCAATAGCCATTATCTCAAATACTCTGGAGAGGCCTTGATTGACATGTTGTTTGAAAAAACTTAATGTGCTGTAAAGGGATTCCTTTTATTTTAAAGCTTTTGAAGCATCAAAAACTGTTTAACGTCTGAAGATGTTTGCCTTTTTGCATAACTTTCATCACAATAACTTAAAAGGCAATAATTTTAACTTGTCCTGTATTACATTTCCCATATTTGCCTTGAGCTTGTTAAATCTGATTGCTATTTAACATAATTTTATCTGCTAGAATATTCTTGCAGTGAAGGAAATGTGTGGTTGACTGCCTGGCTCTGATTCCAGAGGCTTTTCCTTCGTTTTCCCTGAGTCAGAGTACAGATGACATCTCAGTGGCTTTGGAAGTGTTGGGGATGAATGCCTTTGCACTACTCACTGCCCAGCTAGGGCCTGATGTTTGATATCTACTGGGCCATAGTGCCACTGTAAAACTAATTGGTGGGTCAGAGTTTGGATTCTAATTCTTCACAAGAATTCTTCTGTAGTATTATGCTCTTTTCCCTGTCCCAGTGCTTTTTATTTCTCTGTTTTTTTATATATTGCTTTACTCTGCTCTGCCTCTTAGGTTTTGCACTGCTGATTGCTTTCACTTTGAAAGTTTTCTTCCTGAGATTGTTCTCAAAGCTGGGATACTTACCTGTACACCTGTTCCCTTTTACATACATCACTTCCAGCTCCTCCTCTGCTTTCATAACTCCATGTTCTTCACATACTTTGTGATAAATTCTTGGGTTTTTTCTTCTTCTCCTTATGTGGGGGTTGTCTGCTCTTCTTCTGTGCCTGTCTTGTATCTTCCTTCTCCTCTAACATCGGTTTCTTGCTTTATTTCACTCTTTTTTTTTCTTTATCTAGATAATTTCTGCCTTCAGCTCAGTTTCCAGACACCCGATGGGTGAAAATATGTCAAGGTTGCGTTGAAGAAGAATTTCATAGGAATTCTGTAGTGTTCCAGATGAATTGCTTGACTTGACCAAGTCTTATTTATAAATGCCTGTAGGCTTTCGTATGTTTGTGTATCTTAATAAGAAATTTCAGTGTTTCAAGTCTTCATGTTCCAAGTCGTAAAACAGTGTTGTGTGCCTGGATCTTTGTGCTTCCAATGCAGCTTTGGAAATAACACCTAGGTATGTTCTATGCTTCAATAACACCATTCCTTTCAGATCTGAAATATGTTATGCACAATTGAGCTCAACAACTTTTTGTAGGGATGTGGAATTATGGAGAGGCATAAGCCAACTTTTCTGCATCAGACTGAAGGGAATGAGTGCATCAGATTCTCATCTTCCCTGAAAAATGAGGTCTTGAGCATGGCAAGCAGAACACTTGGAAGCGTGGTGTTAAAAACACAGGTGTGTGGCATGTGCATGGACATGCAGAAACTGTTAGAGCAGGGAACTGCACCCTGTTGGTCTTGTGTCAGTCTTGTGTGTGGTCCTGGGTGATGAGAGAAAGTGGCCAGCAATTTTGAGATTGTTATTTTGAACATGTTTGACAGGCTGGAATTGTTTAAGATTTCCATGCCTTTGCTAGGTAGTGCAGGAAAACTGCTTGAGTCAGCTGTGTTGAGCACTCTGTGCTAATGTGTACCTCTGTGGCTGCACCCACCTCAAGGAGAAGCAACATCTCATTATGGTTCCTTAGCAGACCTTGCATACATTTGGCATTTAAAATACAAAACCAGACTGTTCAATCTTATCAGTTAGCGTTAATCCCTCTGCAGGAGCAGATTACTTGAGCAGTATTAAGAAAGGGTCTGAATTAGGACAGAGAGGCATTTCTTGTTGCCCTTGTGGTCTTGCACACCCAGTGATGTGGAAACAGTTTCTTTGCTGTTCAGAAAGTAAAAGAAACAAATAGATCTCTTCCCCAAATACAGAAAATTGAGACACAGTTTACTTTTTTTGTGTTTTCTTATTTTCTATTGTTTTCTTCCCCTGAGAAGGCTTTTAAAGTGCTTACTCATTCTTAAACAATGCATTAAAATGTCCATGGAATATGGACAAACGTTCCATTTAGTGTCGCTCAGAAAACGTTATAGAATGTATTGGCAAATAGCTCCTAAATTGGCATGCCTAGTGTGTGCAAATAAGTATCTGCTGCAGAGCAGGCGGGACGTGACTTTGTTTCCATGCTATGATTTCTTGCTCCTTGTTCCAGCTGATGGTTTACTATGGAGTTTGCTAATATTCAAAACAGGAATAAAACTCTAGCAGGAAACTTATTAAATAGTTTTACAGAAGTGCCAAGCTTAGCTCTCATGATGTCTCTACCTCTTTCTTTTAGAATCCAACAAGCACATTACTACTTTATAAGTACGTTGCATTTTCTCCACAATTCTAGTTAATCTCTGTGCTGTGCTGTAGAGGAAGTGGAAGTGACTGTCTCTGCTCAGGAAGATGAACTAAACTTAACAGGAGCGTTCTGTGATTGCTCAGCCTTGTAGCCTGATTGTATTAAAGTGACAGCTAGCGTGGGGAGCAGAGAGGTTGCAGGAATGTCTCTTTAATGATATTAAAAAAATATATAGCCTGGGTTTGTAATCTGCCCTGATTAGTGTTTCATTAATATGAAATCAATTTTCAGCTCTTGGAAAATTTGCTTAGTATGAACTGACACTTCAGCTTGTCAGAGTGACCAACCTGCATCGTCCCTGCTACTGAGTTCTCTGGTATTTTAGGCTGGATCTGTGTGTCCAGGTCTACTTGTCCACCCTTACACTTTAAGCGTTAGGAGGAATTTTAAATTTCTCTAGGAGTCACTGAATAGTGGTGTCTGGCTCCTCACCATACGGTGACCCATTACAAGACCTAGTCCTAAAAGGGCAGTTTAGTCTGGCAGTAATGGGAGAAGGATGTACCAATCAGCAAAGGCTGTAGTGACAACCTTTATTCTGGTTGGCAGCACAGCACATGTGGTAACAATCATCTCCAAACATCTCCTGTTTGGACAGCCAGGGCTGGCCTTGGGACTGAACCTCTTGAATAGACCCATTTTCCAGGAGGATTTCTGCGCTCACTGATTCAGGATTCAACCTAGTTTTAAATGAACACTGTCTCTTGAGAGTAAATCTCTTTTTCGTAGGTCACCAGGATTATTTAGTTACCACCAGAATTGCCACTGACAAGTTGGAGGATTTGTGCAACAAATGATAAAATAGTTGAAAAGCAGGGCTCTAGAAAAGAAGCAGTTCAGAAGGAAACAGACTTGGAAAAAAATTCAGAGCTTTAGCTATTCAGTCAAGAATACCAAATAGCAATAGGTACTGATAGTCCTTCTGTTCTGTATAAATTCAGTTAATGAGTCTCAGATCAGCAATTAGTTACTGTCATGTCACCAACAAAAGGGAGAGCGATGTGAAAAAAAATGTGGATAGAGTAAACAAGAAGAGCAAGACCTGAATGTATGGTTGAGTGCAATTTTTTTATTTTCTTCATTACAGGGTAATCTGGTAACATTACTAGGGAGTTGAGGGCAAAACTTCTATTAAACATTACGAGTGTTTGATGGTTGTCCTCGCCATCTTTTCCTTTCAGGATGCAGAAATATGATACCTCTTATGAAATACCAGCCTGGTAGGGCTTTCTTTTAAAACTTCTTTATCATTTACAGCAATGGTCTTTAGAAAGTAGCCAGTAGTTTCTTCTCATTTTTGTTTTCCTATTTTATGACTACAGAAAAATTAAATATATATTACCCAGACATCCTACCCAAAATGCAATTGGAAATGCTTGTTGGATAGCTGAGCAGCAGGAAGACTCCCTGCTGAAGGACTTGATTTTGCAGCTATTTGTACCTCTCAGTGGCTTGTCTGTGGTAGAGGGAGCTGTGAGAAGGGAAAGAAATATTAAATGGCATTTAAAACATCACTTGTCATCTGTTTCCTCTTTTTGTTTCTATCATTCTGTTGGATTATGGAATATTTGCTGTAGTCTATAGTCAATTTGTCTTGTAGCATAGTAGATGTCTGGCCCAGGGAAGAATTCCTAAGTGCTGCTATCATACACCCCCTGGAAGAAAGATCCAGAAAGAAAGAGTCACTTGGGTCTTCTGTAGCCTTCATTTAAGTACTGTGACTGTTACAGGCTTCTAATACCTTTTCTCTGTTGGAAGTGTGGCAATCTGTTAATTTATTTAATGTAAGATAGCCATCAGAGTAAAACATGATTAGCTTCCATTAATTCTGACTCTGGCATTTTTCTCTGGAGTGCTTGAGCATCTCCTGGAGCAGTAAGAGTTATGATGGTGACCTGGAGGTGAGAAACTCCTTAATGCCTCCTGCCTGTTCTTTAGTTCCCTAGCAACCATGTCTGCTTTTTTTTTTTCTTATTATAAATTCCACGTGATTATTCATACTCCTCTTCTTGTTAGTTAATATTATTATTAAAGTGAAGCATAGGAGCACATTTATTAGGAAGATTTAGGAAGACCTTTGATTTTTTTTCCTATAGCAAAACCATCTTTATTTTATCTAGAATTTGCTAAAATGTAACTATTTGGTTTGAATAGTTCTTTGTTGGATGTCTGACTTAGGCTATGGATTGCAAAAAGCCCCCGTCACTCTAGATGCTGAACAATATAAACCAATAATCTATAGCAACATAACCTGGGAGGACTGAAATGAGGCAGGAAACCTACAAAAAAAAAAGTGTGTAACTATGGAATTAAGCTGTGTATCATAATGCCTGTGCCCAAAGGAATGAAATGAATGTTTCCCCGGCAACCTTAATTCTCACATTTTCTAAGTTCTGAATGCTTCTCTTTGAGATGTTAATAATAGTCAGTTAACTTTTTTTTTCTCCTGTAGCTAATGTGGTACACAAAAATGTGCTTGAATTTTAAACATGCATATGAAGTCAAGTTATTGTAAATGTCTTACTAGTGAATATACAATCATTATGTTGATTCGCAGTTATAATTTATTTTTTATTTGTATTGCAGATGTGGTTGTGAACGCTTCTCTACTATACAAATGTGTGATGTATTTAGGTAGCTGTCAGAGGAAAAGGATTACATTTTAAATCATAGTTTATGGGTAATGCATTGTTACAGTAAAAAGAAGAATGAGGAAGCCATAGTGGCAGGACACAAACTACCTAGGTGATATTGAGCATTCTTTACAGCTAATGTGGCAGAGAGAACTTTTAAGAAAAGGTAAGAAAAAGGAAAGCATGCTGGCTTTGCAAAGATTTACAGAGGGTGGGAACTTGCAAAAAAACCCAGCAAAAGAGCAAAGCACAGATACACCAATAAAAGGGATGTCAGGACTGCCCTTTCCATCAAGCAGCGCAGCAGTATTGTCTGTGCTATTTTCTGAATTAGGAGACAGAGTGAAACATTTTGTATTCTTGACTGGCTTATGTTTGCTCCACAGTTTGCTTCATGTAATAGTTTTAAACAGATCTACTAGTTTTGATGACCTTCACCTGCTGCTAATATTGCCAAGATACTAGGATCTTCTCTTTCCTCATCTGATTTTTTTCATCTTTGTGCCACCTTCCAGCTGGATTCCAGAAGTTTGAGATTCTTTGGGATGAACCTTCTGCAGCATAGATGGCAGTAGCAGGAATGATGGTTGCAGAGCAAAGTATGTATTTGCTTTTTATCCTGACTTCTGTAGAGTATTGCGTCAAGTGAAGTTACAGTCTCTACCTTCACTTGCAAGTCCAGAATTTCCAAGAAGTAAGTCATTCAACTTGTGTTGTTGTTGAAGTAGGCCTCTGCATGGGATGTTTTATCTGGGCAGGAGACAAAAGTTTTGCCTGAACAGCCCCAGAATAAGCTAAGGACCCGCTCCTTCTTAGATCCTACCTTTGTGGAGCACATGTGGAAGACCTAGACCCACACTGATCTCTGTATGCTGGCTCCCATCCTCCCACTTCAGGTTTATCTTGTCTTTGGCATGGGCTGTGTCCGTACAGTGCAGCATTTGACCAAGTATCTGTGTGACAACAAAGTAGTACTAAAGCATAGCTGTTCAGGTTGGATGGAGTGGTTGGAGTTTCTTTCAAAATACCAGACATAATAATTTATAATAATTTTTAACAGTTTTATGTCCTGTCAGTCATGTGCTTGCTCCTTGCTGTAGGGAACTACTTTTCTTGGTTCCAGGGAGCCCCAAAGCAAGCTGTCGCAGTCAGCAAGTAGAGGCTGGTAGGAAAGCAGGCATGAGGCATGGAGGAGGCTGGTATATCTCACTGACAGATGCAATTAAACCTCTTCCGTGAGCACCCTCTCCCAGTCATGCACAGCAGCCATCCTTTGATAAAGGTTAAAAACATGCATAAGGTCAGAGCTAAGACTTTCAGAGCCTGGTTCTGCTGGTTTCAGACCAGCAATAGTCTGTAAACTTTGTTGCACTCAAAATCTTTTTTATGGGCAAGGAGAAGGCACAACTTACAAAACTAAAAATTTCATGTCAGTGTGACTGAAATTTTAGTCTAAACATTATCTATCCAGATGTATTCATTAAAGAAACTGAGCACTCTTGGCTAGGTTCAGAACTGGCTGGATTGCCAGGCCCAGGAAGTGGTGGTGAATGGTGCTGCATCCAGCTGGCAGCCAGTCACCAGTGGTGTTCCTCAGGGGTCTGTGCTGAGGCCAGCTCTGTTCAATATTTTTATTGACAACAGGGATGAGGGGATTGAGTCTTTCATTAGTAAATTTGCAGACAACACTAAGCTGGGGGCGTGTGTCCATCTGTTGGAGGGTAGGAGGGCTCTGCGGAGAGACCTAGAATGGTTGGATGGGTGGGCAGAGTCTAACAGGATGGAATTTAATAAAACCAAGTGCCAAGTCCTCAGTTTTGGCCACAATAACCTCCTGCAACATTATAGGCTGGGGATGGTGTGGCTGGACAGTGCCCAGGCAGAAAGGGACCTGGGGGTACTGGTGGACAGCCGGCTAAACAGGAGCCAGCAGTGTGCCCTGGTGGCCAAGAAGGCCAATGGCTCCTGGCCTGTGTCAGGCATGGTGTGGCCAGCAGGAGCAGGGAGGTCATTCTTCCCCTGTACTCGGCGCTGGTGAGGCTGCACCTTGAGTGCTGTGTCCAGTTCTGGGCCTCTCAATTTGAGAAGGGCATTGAGATGCTTGAGTGTGTCCAGAGGAGGCAACGAGGCTGGTGAGGGGCTTGGAACACAGACTCTGTGAGGAATGACTGAAGGAGCTGGGAGTGTGTAGCCTGGAGAAAAGGAGACTCAGAGGTGGCCTTATCACTCTGTATAACTCCCTGAAAGGTGGCTGTAGTCAGGCGGGGTTGGTCTCTTTCTCCAGGCAGCAACTGACAGAATGAGAGGACACAGTCTCAAGCTGTGCAAAAGGAAATATAGGTTGGATATTAGGAAAAAGTTTTACACGGAAAGAGTGATAAAGTACTGGAATGGTCTGCCTGGGGAGGCGGTGGACTCACCATTCCTGGATGTGTTTTAAAAAAGACTGGATGTGCCACTCAGTGCCATGGTTTAGTTGAGGTGTTAGGGCATGGGTTGGACTCGATGATCTTGAAGGTCTCTTCTAACCTAGTCATTCTGTGAGTTCTGTGGAAAAAAATCATTAATTGTGATACTGCAGTTAAAGTTGTTGCATGAAAGTTTCCCAGTTTCTACCTCTTTTCTGATATTGTGCTCACCTTTCTTCCAGTGCTCTGATTCCTAAAGTGGTGGTTTGATTTTGCTGATGGTGGTGATATTGGTGGGGATGCTATGATAAGTTGTCAGCAACTGGAGACCTTCAGTGGGGAGGATAATATGTCCATTTTGATGGTTTCTTCTTCACCGGGAGTTTCTGTTATATGCTAACTAATATATATTTCCCTTTTTCTATTGGTCTGGTGCTCCACATTACACATCATATTACTGCATATGGTGCTTTTTCAGTGTGCTAGATACTATTTTTTTGTCTTTTTTGCTACCCCTAGACCATATTTTCTTCAGTTCCCCTGTCTGCAGATATGCAACTCTTTAACTGGCAAGAGGTTAGATGCTTACAGCTGCGGGGTCTGTGATGTCAAATATGTGCTCCATGTCTTATCATCCCCTACCTGTAGTCCTCTGTCCTGTATCCTGAGTCTCCTCAGGGTCTCTCTATCATACCAGGCCTGTATTGCGTCATTAAATTCCAGTCGTAAAATCATGATAGCAGCGTACAAAGACAAGGAAAATAGAGCCAACTAGCCACAGGTCCCTGGTTGATTAGAAAAATTGTTCGTGTTCTGCTCTACAAACTCTTTATGGTATGGGAAGCAGGTCAGGGTTTGTGCTGCTTCCTTATGGTGCACTCATACCTCTAGCTTTTCTTTGGTGTCACTTTTAGATTTTAATACTGTTGCAGGTATTTATTCACAGGTGGCTCTTTGGATTATGTTAATTGAAATCTGTGCAACTGCTAAAACCAATTATCCTCAGATCGCCTTGGTAATGCCTTTGCTAATGGATAAATGCTTTTGTAGGCCCATTTACAAAGGATTATAGTAAGTAGACTTTGTTTCATGTTTAAAATTAAGAATTTGATTTTAATTTGGATCTGAATAAAATTCTACTCTGAAAATCTGTTTAAGTTGCATCTAATTCACACATAACAGGGTCCTTGTCAGAGAGAACCCTCTGCTGCCCATTGCCAAGCAATCATGTAGGGGACACAGGCCAGCTGCATGATCCAGTCATCTCAGTAGTGGTTGTGGCACCCGACCTCTTAGCCTCTCTGCTCTGCAATCAGCCTACAGTGGGGTTTGAAAGTAAATATATGTTATAACTTTTATTTTCTCCACCTGCATGACAAAAATTTGTATTTCAAAGTGAGACATATTTTCTAAGCATCGTGATGTATTGTTCTCCTCATTTTTCACAGCTGTTAATATGTATCTTCTGGAATAAAGATAATCCCTAATGGCTTGTTAATAACAGCAGTTTTATGTGTCTTGGTTTGTACAAAGAGAAATAACACAGAGACACAGTCTCATATTTTTGCTGAACTTTGTTCTCCTCTGAAAATATTTCTTTTCTGAATTCTTATTGTCAAGTCTTAACAAGTAATGGGGCTTGATGAACAATGCTTGGGGATTCTGGGTCAAAGTCTTTCTGGCTGCTTAATTGTTTAATACATAAAAAATAGGGGGTGGAAATGAATATTTAATTTTCATAATGAAGGGGAATCATGAGGGGAGTGTAGGAATCTGTGTGGAGGCTTGTGCTTCTGAAAGTGTTCCTAAGACATATGGAAGACAAGAGGAAGAATAGGCATTGTGATAAAGCAGGGCTTTCCAGGAGAAAAATGAGGAAAACCAGGTGAGAGAAAAAAATGGCAGACTTAAAAGCAAGCAGTGGTTCTTTGCATTACCATGTAGCTGTACTGCGGGAGTCCTTGCTGTGGAATTTGTGGTATGCTAAAAATGTGCATGGATTCCAAAATCACAGAATAAATTTGTGGAGAAAAAGATTCACTGATATGCAATAAAAAGGACAGCATTTCTGGTTCAAGTCTCTGTGGCAAGCTAAGAGGTCACCCTGGAGAGAATAGAATAGATACCTTCTTTTGAACAGTGTTGGTGAGAGATGCTTGGCTAGGTGGACCTTTGATCTGAGCTGAAAGGCACAGTCTAATATTCTTCTGAAGAAAATCAATCAGCCCTTGGGAGTTTGCTCTGCCACCCCTTCATTTTCCTTACCTCTTGTCTAGTATCCCCTTCTTTTTGGTCACAAAGTCAAACACTTTTTTCTAAGTAACTCTTCTGCTTTTTTCATCCATACCATCAAATGTTAATTGTAATCCATCCTGAAACTGTTCTTGCCAAGGTTTTTAATGTTGTTTCCTTTGCTCAATTTACCATCTCTCTCTCTTTCTTCAGGGTTCATGGTCCTGTCTGTCCCTCAGCATCTCCTCAAAAGGATCCTCTTCATTTCCTCTCCCACTTTCTGTTAAATTTTCACAAAGCTTTGTCAATGGTGCCCTTCTGTTATTCCTTGATCCTGGATAGGGTAGTCTCCCTCTGTAAGGCACCCTATAAACAACTGTTTAGTTGTTTTCCTTAAACCCTGTCATAGTAATTTTTCTGTGCTTTCATGTGTGCATGGGGGTTGACGGTGGTTCATTTCCCAGCTGTTCATCAGTGTTTTCCATGTTTTCTCATTGCTCATGACTTTGTGGGTGTGGATCTACTTTCTTTGGGCTCCCAGTGCCATGCAAGCACTTGGAACAGGAGCAGCCTTTTAGTGTGTTTGACCAAGGCACTAAAACATGTGTATGACATTCAGGTGTATCACAGACTAGGACAGACTGGTAGTGTTGTACTAGGACAGAGCCTGGCATTTCTTCATGCTGAAAAATCACTGTCTTGTGTTGTGAAAGTGACTGTCTTTCCTTCAGATAATTTATAGACAGAATGCTGGCATACTTAGCTTTTAAAACATACCATTGGAGCAAGCATCAAACTTTTATTCTGCTTTGGTTAAATTCAGAAAGAAGGTGCTTTGAGAGTTTACGTTGGATATGTTCTCACTTTAGGACCAAGGTGGACCTTCAGGAGGAAAGGCAGGAAAAGCTGGTAAAGCTGGACGTAAAAAAAGGGTAAGAGTCTCAAGTCTTAGAATATGTTTTTTCCTTTTTTTTAGCTATGAGATGCAAAAAAGATATAGTCTGAACAATTAAGGGGTTTTTTTAAATAAAGTTGGTAAAATATCAGTTGATTTAGCAGTAAGAGGTTGCTGTAGGTCTCCACTGAGAAGGGAAATACACCAGCAAGTTAAGACAAAAAATATCACCTGGAACAAAGGCAAAATTGGGGTAAAATGCAATATGAAAAGATTAAAATAAAATGTTTGAGGTGTGAATTCCAAAATACTAGCTGACTCAGACTGTGAGAAAACTGCCTGCTCAATTTAGAATGTTCAAAGTATAGGCCATATTCACTTAACAAAGATGTACAAGCTGATAATGACTCATGATAATGTTCTTACTATTGGGCAAATAAATTATTAGAATACTTTGATTTAATCTACCTTCCTCTTATTTAGCTCCATTGGCAGAGATGGAAGAACAGTCTGCATGCCTTTAAACAGACATATTGATAAACAGCTTTTCATTTTCCTGGGACAAATCACAGTCACATTAAATGTTCCTCTTTTCACCATTTAAAAATGGCAAGTTATTTACTTTTAAATAAAAATCATATATAAAAATGTTAAAACCACAATACTTCTTATCTGATTCACTTGGGAAAACAGCCACTAAACTAACTGGCATCAAATTGTGTATGATAAATGCTCTACAAGCAGGTGTTCATGTGGGGAGCATTAAATCGCAAACAACTGTTCTGCAGTTATCGTCTCTTGTGCATCGGAGTGCCTGACCTTCCTTACAGCTTACCTCATTTCAGCTCCCTTGGGGAAATAAGGCTGCAGCCTGTGACTTTCCCTGGGCTCTTGGAATATGCAAAGTTTTCTGTTACTTTCAGCCACTGCACATTTTGACACAGCATTGTGCTTTTTGCCTTTGTGGTACTCTGCAGGTAGCAAAGCATTGCTGGGTCCAGCCTCTATAGCTTCAGCCATAAGCTGTACTTACACCTTGGACTCATCATCAGCTTTGTATGGCTGTAAAGTTAGCAGGCTTGAGAGAACTGTATTTACAAGAATGATTGATTTATTTTAAATCAACTCATTACACATTTTGAACTGAGGGAGAAAATTTGCCTGGAGCATTTAAGCACTTTAATCAGCAGTTTTGTGTTCTGACAGTTTTTTTCTGTAAGGACAATTAATTGAAATCCATTCCTGCAGTGATTAATTTTCTTTTTAATGACCTTATATCATGACATCAACCCAGTGCTAGCTCAGGGAGAGCAGCAGTCTGTTGCTGGGAGAATGGAGACATGCTGGCTTTGCAAGAAATTGGTTAACATTCCTCCAGGAGCCACATCCCTGCAGCTTTGTATTTCAAACTAAATTCTAAGAGTAGCTTATAGAATAACATGTCAGGAGTAATTGCAGGTTCTTGGCTTGTGCCCTTGAGTAGTCCTTAAGTTCTATAATACCCTTGGGTATTACGTGGCAAGGGAAACAGAATTGCCAACTTATAAACTGAGACTGAAGTAGTATCACTTGAGTTTTGTTATTGGAGTTAATCCAGTTTTGTGCCAGGGCAGGAATTATCTGCAGCTCCTCCAACCCACTGAACTCCTGCTGGCAAATGTAGCCATATGAAAATCCTCAGATTTTGGCCTGCCATTTCTGTTCTTCTGCTATGCTCAAAGCAAAGATGGGTGGGAGAATGTTGTTTTTATCTCTTCGCTCTGTGTCTCAAGAAGCGCTGCTTTGGCAAGGAGCAAAACTGTCAGAGTCTTGTTTGCATTTCTGAGCTTGTCATTCCTGTTCTAGGATGAAGGTGACCTTCCTGAAACGGTAGAGGACACGTTGACAGGAAGGGCAGTCAGATCCCCAGATCAGCTGGAGCTGACTGAAGATGTGAGTAAAGCAATATCTGCCTTGTCATGAGATGTATATGAAACTCCATAAGCAGAAGCCTACCCATTGGTTTTGGAGGAAATTCTGCAAGAGTGAAACTCCAGTACTTACTGAAGTACAGTGTCTGCAGAACCATCTGAAATGGCTTCAACAGGAAAACAGGGGGAATGTACTATGGAACCCAGTTCTGGGCTTAAAACACTGTCACTGCCTGGAGCTAATCCAAAAGGGAAAATGGAGCTGGGGCTTCACTCAGTTAGGTAGGACCTAGAGCCAGCCCTGAGCTTTTCAGGTGCCTGTGTGCAATGCACAGGACAAGGAAGTGTCCTACAATTTTATCAGTATTTCTTCTACTGGTTCAGTAGCATTGCAATTGGTCACCCTTCCAACTGCAATTGTTTCTGTCTTCTCACTGCTGTATAAAGCTCTAGTATTGTTTCCTGTCCTTAAACCAGCTCTGTGAAAGGGAAGCTTTATGTACATCCCCCAACTCAGGCACTAAAAATAGTTAGCAGGACTTTTTCTTGTTCACAGTGGTCAATCCTGAAAGTACTGCTACTACGCTTATTGTTTATTTTTGGGCAGTGTAAATTTTAATGACACAAGTTGTGTGTCTCACCCTATAGAATGCAGCTAGCAATTTTGAAGTGCTAACATATCTTAGATAAGAGTTAAAATAAAAAAAGCCTGTTGAAATACTGCGGTGTGAAGCAGGATGACTGTTCTGGATTCCACTCTGAGCCAAGCACTGTTCTTGTGGTGGCATGAGCTGCACATGAGGTATCTGCAGTGAACTGAGCATCACAGAACTGAGCATAAACATGGTGATTTTATTGCTGTACATTGCATTAATAGTGAAGTATTATTTACAACACTATTTTGTTTCCATTCCAAAGGAATTAAAAAAGGAAGTTACACGTACCTTGACAGCTAATAATCCCCATATTCCCCAGGATATCGTCAGATTCAGCTTTAAAGTAAGTGTGACATGACCTGTAAAACTGAAATATTTTACAATTAATTGGTTTTGTGTTTTCCTTTGGTTTATAACCAGGTCATTTTCCTTTTAATGTAGCTACATCTTATTATGTATTTACTGCCAATGGTTCTTAAAGTGTTTTTGTAGAGGGTAAAAATCTAAAAGCGTTGATCCATTTATTTAGAAGTAAGATATCACAATTACAGAACAAGATCTACCAGTGAAGGTAATTAATGCAGCTAATCTCAGGTAGTTACTTTTCCCATTCTGTGGTGGTTAAAGGACAAAAGGCAAGGCTTTTCTCAGTCTGTAAGAATTGTCTCAGTCTCCACACTTGAAGATTGAATTATAGGAGAGCTCAGAAATTTGTTTTGTGAAATCGCTGGCAAGCTTTGTTCATGATGAGTAGGAGTGAGCAACAGACAGCCAGAAAATATCCAAGTCACACCTTCACATTTATACGTGCAGGGCACACGCTGTGTTACCCTGGAGCAGCCTTCTCCCAGTACCATACACAGCCAGCAACACAGGCTGTCACATGGGGAGAGTGGAGTGATGGCTTTGTCCTGAAAGAAAGGGCATGGGGACAGTTCCTTCAACTCTGCCATTAAATTATTCCCAACTTTAGGCAGGTGTCGTGGTTTCATCCCAGCTGGCCACTGAGCCCCACACAGCCATTCACTCTCTCTCCGATATAGGACAGAAGAGAGAATCAGAGGAGTAGATGAGAGAAAACTCATGGGTTGAGATGAAGACAGTTTAATAGGGAAAGCTAAAGCTGTACAAAGCAAAAGAAGGAATTAGTTGACCACTTGAGGCAGATATTCAGCAATCCCTAGGAAAGCAGGGCTCCATATCACTTAATGGTTACTTCGTAAGATACACCCCGTCATTCCAAACATCCTCCCCCCTCCCCATTCTTCTTCTTACCCTCAGCATTCTTTTTCCCCCAGATTTATATGCCAAGCATGGCTCCATATGGTATGGAATATCCTTGGGGTCAGATGGGTGAGTTAGTGATGAGGTGGGGTGGAGAATAGAACTCTGTGCAAGTGCTGCTCAGCAGTAACCAAAACATCCCTCTGTTATCAGCATCGTTTTCAGCACAAATCCAAAATACAGCCCCAAAATACAGTAGCTACTATGAAGAAAATTATCCCTGTCAAAATCAACACCTAAGAGAAGAGAAAGTCAAGCAAAATATTCCCAAGTCTGTCTCACCTCTGTGCTACTGTACTTGTTTTACCAACCGTTACACGATTCCAGAGGAAGGAAATCAGTCTTGTAGAATCAAATAAAGCACTTCTCTTCCATTTGAAGCTGAAGTTTTCCATATTTATGGTATATAGACAGGTGATCAGTAATCCATATCTTCAAATTATCCACAATGACTGAAGTGAGCTCAGTGCTTTGCTGTGATGGACATAGTAAGCAATCATATATATAAGAAGAAATTATTGAAGCACCTGTGTTCTTTAGTAGCTTCTGATTGCTTTTAGGTGCAGCTCAAAACTAAATTATACAGATTAAGCTGTTCTCTACTGTGAAGATGGTGAGGCACTGGAACAGGTTGCCCAGAAAAATTATGGATTCTGCAACCCTGGGTGTGTTCAAAGCCAAGTTGGATGGGGCTTTAAGCAACCTGGGCTAAGGGAAAGTGTCCCTGCCCAGGGCAGAGAGTTGCAACAAGATGTTCTTTAAGATCCCTTCTAGTCTAAACCATTCCAAGATTCTATGATTCTGTGATTCTATGATTTTGTTGGGTTTTACTTTTGTAGGAACGAGCATACAAGCTAGTGGATGATATGGATCAAACAGCCATTCACTTCACTTTGAATGGATATTTGATACACAAAGATTCAGATGAAGGCAGACGCCAGAGTATCAGATCAAGCACTGAAGCAGGTAGCTTTATTGTCTGATATCACAGTAATTTTCAGATAGGCACTGGTTCCTCTTATTCAGCATGATGGAATGATTATGCTGCATTACCATAGAAGTAAACAGCTCCTACTTCAGCTTACATCCTTGTTGGCAATCATAATGAGAAAAATAATCAGCCAGATGTTTGCTGCAGTCTAGAAAATGGTGTGTGTTTTTTGAGTTATTTGAATGCTAACACTGAAATTTTCAGATATTTAGTGTCTTTTAAACATCTTTTACTACCATTAGTTGGACATGCATGTCTAAACTACTTAGCCTATTTTGAAAGTTTCAGACATGATTTAAAGTATTAAAGCAGAAATGTTTGGAATCTAAGTGATTGATCAGGAAACTATCACATGTGTGACCAATTCTTGAATTCTTACCAAGACATCTACTTTCAGAAAATGTGAGATACAAAACTCTGAACTACTTGGACCTTTGATCTGAGCTACTATCAACTCTCAGGTGTTCTGACAAAAAGATACATTAACCAGAGACTGAAAGCTCTGTTGTTAGTAAAGAGGTCTAGGTTTGAATTTTCAGCAGAGGAGGATGTACTGGCTAGTGTTTTTATTGTATTTCTGCTGTCTGTGAAGGGAGAATTTCTGTCACAATGTGTGTTCTGTCAAGGTGGTAACTGCCAGGCACAATGATAACACTGGGTAAGCTCCTGGGAATAGTCCTTGCTTGGAGCTTCTGAGGGTCAGTGGCCCCTTTATTTTACACTTAACAAACTATGAATGATGATTTGAAGTAGGGCAAAGTGCCTAATGGGATCTTGAATGCCATGACATCATGGATTTTTGGCAGTGCTTTTCGTAGATTCCAAACCAGTTAGTTTCAAGTGGCTCTATGCTAACGTGGCTACACAGTCAGGGCTATGATTGGAATGTAGACATCCATCATTCTCTAACAAGACTAGTATATTAATTTTTATCCATATAAATAAGAACAGCAGCATTATTACTTCTGTGTGCCTTGAAAACTTTCTTAGTAGGTGTACATAACTGCAGACAATTCTGGAGGATAGAGAGGTCTGGAGCTGAAGGGATATCCAGAAACAGAGTTACTCAGATCAGAAATGGGTTACAGAAGTTTGCTCTGAGTAAAAATATATTTTTTATTATTTCAATTCATCCAGAAGTACTGCAGATGAATTCTATAAATAGCCTTGTGACCTTTTGTGGCTTTGAGCAAACAATTTTTCTCCAAAGTGGGATTTGTTACTGTGTTGTCTAATGATACAGCATTAGGAAAGGATACATACAGATATCAGTGTTCCAGAAGGCAGAGGATCTGTAGAATATTGGATGAAATGTCCTGTTATTCCAGGCTCATTCATGTATCTTTTCTGTCATCAGAAGAGGCTCCTGTTGAGGAGGAAGAGGCTCCTGTGGAGGCTGCTGAGGCAACTGAAGAGGCAGAGACTAAAGATGAAGAACCCACAGAAGATGCTGAGGTAATTCTTTATAACCAGCTAAGAGCTGTTCGTTTTATTTTTAGTACTAGCTTTTAAATTACTATACTATAAATTTTAAATTACTATCACTATAAAATGGGTTTGTTTCTGTGATTGATTCTTTTATGTCAGTGCTGTAGGTGAGAACCTGCAGGTTCTCCTCGGCAGCTGTGGCCCTGCTGCCATTTTTCAGATGCAGAAGGTGAGTAGGGAGATCATACCAGTTGTGTTTTTATCCAGATATTATATCAAAATAAAGAACAGTCTGCTGGGATCTGGAATCTTCCTGGGCAGTATGTCCGCTGGTGAAAAACAAAATCTGGAGGGGTGAAAGCAGCAGGTGTAACTGAATGAAATAAGTAGTGGCTCGATTTAAAGGCCATTGGCTGATAGGAAAGGAGTAGCCTGTGAGATGTTTGTTCTTATCCACACAGTGTCAGAACTCACAGTGTCAGAGTTTCAGGTGAAACTTGTTGTCTAGCAAGGAAGTGAAAACACAAGGTGATGGGACTCTAACAAAGTCTTCTGGTCCCTGAGTCCATTTTACCGAAGTCAATTGTGCTATATTACCTCTCTCATGTCAGGTTTTGTTTTAAAGTAGTTTCAATTCCTGAATGTATATATTCTCACTCAGATATTGTTTCAGAATCTCATTGATCTGAGTGCTGAAAGTCTCCTAATTTGAATCTTAAATATTGAATCTTCAGTTACAGTCTCCTTCACTAGGCAGCAGAAATCCAGCAGTCTGAGAAGAAGGAGAGATGACTGATTCACTCAGGGTGGAATCACTGCTGTATTTTCTTGCAGGCTGCAGGAGAGGCAGAGGGAGAGGGAGAAGGAGAAGTAGAAGGAGAAGGAGAGAGAGAAGGAGCACAAGAAGCTGAAGCAGCTGAGGCAGCAGAGCCAGAAGAGCCTCCTCGCCCAAAAGAGCCAGAAAGGAAGCTTCCAAACCAGTTCAACTTCATTGAGAGAGGTGCAGCTACATACCAGAATCCTCTGCGGGTATGTTGCTGTTTCCTTCAGTGACTTAGAGGATCTTTCCTTTGGGAGGGCATGTAGATCACCTGTGTTTATGTCATAACCTGTGATCTGTCGATACTGTTAGGAAAAAAAATATAGTGGTTGTACTACTGTAAAACACTTGCTGTGATGACAATAGTGACAGAAAATTTCTTGGCTCATGAACTCTTGGACAGCCTACAAAGAAGTTTTGGTGTTATATAAATCCTTAAACTTCTACTTGGATATGATATTTTTCATGTCTATTTTCTCATCTGGAAAAGTATGGAGCAACGTTAGGGTAACAGCTGAGTACTTGGAAAGTGTAAAAGCAAATTCTGTTTGTCACTGTGTACTTTTATGGTCTTGTACTTCAATTCTTATTAATGGAGCAGGGATATCAATGCCCATATATTAAACAGACAAATGTGTTTGGGCTTGTATTAAGCATTGGTACTAGAGTAACAAACTTAATGTAAGTGTGACAAATCTGTGCTTCTTGTACATGGTACATATCCCTCCCACTCTGCATGCACTTTCCAATAAGTACAGACCCAAACCCTTATGTTCCTTCCCTAAGCTTTTTGCTGAACCTACAGCCATGCCCTGTGAGCATGTTTTCATGGGGCCTTCTGGCTGTGCAATCTTGGTGATACTGGCTCCTGACAGAGTGCTCAAAAAGGAGTTTCCTACATCAGGGAAACAAGTTGCAGGGAGAAAATTATTTTGCTTTCCTTGCTATAATCAGAGTATATATTTCCCCAAAGAGCCTGTCTGTTGTCTTACAGCCATTACACCTAGGGTTAAATGTCTTTACATATGAAGAACTCAGAGAGATATATGAGTTACTGTGCTGCTGGAGACAAAAGATCTCAGGGGAGTTTGTCCAGCAGTGGGGTGCTTGCTATGAGGTTTGAGCTAAAATTCTGTGTTGTTCAGAAATCCCAGTGGAGGCCATGGAATTTCTTATTTATTTGTTCCCAGATCTGCGTGTTCTCTTCTTCTCAATTATTTCATTGGGAGAAACTTGTGTGCCTCTGTATGATTCTGCCTTTGAAAGCAGAATATAGACCTTAAATAGCTGCATAATACTGCTATGTGCTGTACAGGATGTGCAGTTTCCACCTCTGAGATGTCGTCGTTTCAGAGGTCAGTGAAATGCTACAGGTAGCTTCTCAAAAATTTTCTGACACAACAGTTTTTTTGAAAGAAGATGCTGCTATTTTAAAGGAATGTTTCACAGAAATATATTAATTTATTTCAGAATGTTGATGTAAGGATGGAAAAAAGTTATTTCAATAGATCAGATGAATTGTTTATGAGTTTCATTCTGTTCAATTCTTTTGTTCTGACTGTTGTATCCAACTGGCTTTTTAATATATAGGAGATAACTTTTCAAATTTGGTAGGATGTCATAAGTGATACCGGAATTGGTACCAGAACATTTCAAATAGTAGAGGTGAAAAAAAAACCATTTGAACTCCTTCAAAATTAACTACTGAAATATTTGAAGTATGTGGGGAAAAAATCAGAAGGTCTTGTGAACATTGTTTTGGTCTACAGCAAAATCTTTTTGTAGTTGCACAATCACCAACAGTGTTGTGCAGTGCCCTAGGAGTCATTAAGATACCAAGTTATTCATGCAGATTGTTTCCACGACTGGGCTATGACACTGCAGAGGGCTTCAATGCTGAAATTATGCTTTTCAAGCTTTTTCTTTTTTCAGGAAAAAGGATTGCAAACTGATCCTGCGCCTTTTGAAACTTTCTCAGAGAATGTTAACCAGGTATTTCTATATCTATATCTATATCTATATCTATCTCCTTTTTATCTTTAAGGTTGTTTTAGAATATATTTTGGAAATTGAGATGTGAGAAAGTTCAAATTGATTTACTGTGTTTGCATTCCTTGCAGTGGAATGAATTCCTATACTGTAGCTTTGATTTCCGGTTTGACTCTGACAGCAGACTAGTATGACCCTCTCTTCTGCCTTAATGGGTGAACTTGCTTATGGTTTATATTTCTGAGGTTAAGTGTCTCAGTTTAGATGCTTTTCACTGGTTTATTTTTTGCCAGCCACCCTGGCCTGTCTGCTTTAGTGAGTGGAAATGGGGAAACCACAGGGTAAGAATGGTTTTGGATTTCACACAAGAAATATGTTACAGTTTTCAGTGGAGGGGATCCAGTCAATTCTGGTGATTAATAATCAGATATTTGTAAAATGTTATCATGCTTGTCATAGATATAAACATTGTTTCAAACAAGTGTATCAAACTGGTAGTGAAAACTTCATTTTGTTACCAGTGAGTAGAGGAAGACGGAGAAGACACTGTAACATAATGGCAGCAACTTAAAAAATGCTGTTATAGGAAAATGATAGGAAGGGGAGTAGAGGTATCTCTGTCATATCAAAGACTGTAGTCTATTCTATTCCTGAACCTGAAATTACAGATCAATTGGCCTCAGATCTTCCCTCCCTTCAGCTGGAGTCTTCTTCAATTTTTTCCTGACAGTGAGATGCCCTGAGACTTAGAATAGAGATATTTAAGATAATTAGCCCTTGACTAAGATTTTGCATTAAATGTCTGAAAGTTAAGAAGGAAAGTTTTCCATTGATTTCTTTTTATATTGTTGAAATTTTCAGTGGGTCTGAAATAGTGTTTTTATATAAACTCTTTTTTCCCCTGCTGTTTTTTCTGTTATGTTCTTTCTTATGCTCACAATTTCCTAATCCAAACTTTTCTGTTCTACTCCTTCTCATACTTGTCTCATCTTCTTTGTCCTTTCCCTGATATTTGAAACATCTGTCCATCTCATTTCTGCCTGCAAATATATAACACAATACAGTTGGTTTTTTTCCTAAAAAGTTCTGCTATCTTTATTTCAATGTTCTAGTCTATATTCTGTATTTGAATCATACTCCCTATCCTAAGGTAATGTGTCAGATTGCCTTTTGTTTTTTCCTGAAAGAAATATACCTGCTTGAGATACAATACTACGATTTCAACACTAATGAATAATTCTTAAGAGAAATTACTTTTGTATCTTCTCAAGTAAGACGTGTGGCATGTGGCATATCAAAAGATGTAAAACTGCTCTCAGTTTCCATTTGATCATATGCTGCAGAGTTGAAGTCCAAATTTAAATTAAGCAACTACAATTTAATTTTCCGACACCACAGGAGAAATGTCATAAAGCAAATGTTTAATGCATGTTTCCTGTTAAACACTGGTAAATTAGCCAAACACAAATTCCTGCAAAAATAATAGTATGGACAGAGTCAAAGCAGCAAGTAGAGTATTGGAGGAAAGTAATTGTTAAGAATGCAGTAATGTGTTCTTAAAGTAAGACATGCCCTATCATGTCTGAAAAATCCTGGACCTCAGCTGTTGACTTTTTGTGTAAGAAGACAGATGTTCAGCTAATTCCAGCAGCAGTGGTACCGTTGTGATGACTGTCATATTTTTGTGATGGTGTAGTTGGCTGTTCTCAGGAATATGATCAGGTCCTGATAAATCTTGCCTCTGTCTGTCTCTCAGTGGTTTATCTATGATGCCTATGTGGAGGAACTTGAGAGAATGGAAAAGGCAAAAGAGAAAGAAAAAACAAAACCTGCAGCAGTAAAGAAAGAAGATCAGAAAACTGGAAGAAAGTTTTCCTATGTGGAGCCACCGGTATGTTTCTTAATGTGGGGCAAAAGGTTTTTCAAAGTGCTGGTGGGTGCATCTGTAGAGCAAATCAGGTGAAAGCAAGTCATGCTGGCTGTGTAGCTTGCTGTCTTAGTAGGCAAATAAGACCTTTAGGAAATGCAAAAGTTTGTTTTTGCTAGAAATTGGGTTCCCAAGCCAGGATTTCTGTTGTGCTGTATAAAACAGGATTTTGATTTTGCATAATCTTATTTTAAAACCTGATTTCCAAGTGAGATATATAGCTTTTGGGTTTTGTGCACTGTGTTTGTTTCACATTTTGATTATTATGTGAGAGATAAAAGAACAACACCTTGTGATTTTTCAAAGAATTGTAAGTGATGATGGTTTTACATACAATGTTTCAATCTGAAAGGCACTGAAATTTAGGATTATTTCAAAATACAGCAGTATAGTAAAATACTAACCTTTTTTAAAAAAAATTAATTATTTAAAAATGTAACCTATTATTTAATT